>PYUH01000324.1:275384-315479 GCA_016808085.1 Suaeda aralocaspica | reverse complement strand
CCCCCCCCCCCAAAAAAAAAACCTACCAACCACCGTCGCCAACCGGCCACACACGCACTAGATTCTGTCAACCTGCTGTCCTTTATGGCTCCCAATGCCACACCCCTAAATCCCTAATTTGCCCAAACTCCAAACCCTATATCCCTAATTCTCTCTCTGCTTCACGTCTCTCTCTCTAGAAATCACTCTCTTGGTTTTCGTGCCTTAATTTTAAAACCGTGCCTCTCTACTTCTTTCATTCTTAAAACTTATAATTTATTACTACTATACTAATAATAATATTTTTATTATTACTATTATCATTATCATTATTATTATTATTATTATTATTATTATTATTACTATTATTATTATTATTATTATTATTATTATTATTATTATTATTATTATTATTATTATTATTATTATTATTAATCAAGGTTATTCAAGCTTTCGGTTCTAAGAAATTGTCGATAAATTGCACCAAAGGCNATTCTAAAAGATTGTCGACAAACTGCATGAAAAGTACTTCAAATGAGGCCAACAACATCAAAATTCAACTAGTTAATTTGCATGATTATTTGATTTTATTGCTTTATTAGATAATTAAGATGGTTAATATTAAATTCATGCAATATTGAATAATTAATAATTCGACTTCAAATTAAAATCAACTTTAGGTAGAAACAATGTTTTAGGTTTTATATGATCTTCATGGTAAGTTTTTAATGCATTAAATCACCTTAAAATCATGTTTAGCACAAAAGAGCTAAAAAACATCACTAGTGGAAAAAATGTCATAGATAATGCCCCATAGGTAATGGGCAGACCAAAGGCAACTAACCTTTAAGTTTTATCTTACGGGCTTTGAAAAAACCGTAACCCTAAACCCCCTTTATCTAACGGGCTAAGTATATCCCGTGATCTAAAGTTCTTTAAATAACGGGCTAAATATAGCCCGTAACCTAAAAATGTTTTAAGTAACGGGCTACAAAGTGCACGTTACCTAAACTTTGAGTGTTTTATTACATTTATTCAACTGAAATCTGATTATCCATTTATTTATCCTCTCAAAACTTCATCGGTCATCTCCACTTCGTATCTCCATCTCCATCTCTCAACTCTCATCTCCACTTCATATCTCCATCTTCATATCTCAACTCTCATCTCCACTTCGTATCTCTATCTCGCATCTCATGCCATCCCAAATTGTTCGAAACCTAAACTCCGAATAAAAAACCCCCAACTCCACCATGATAGTCTTTCTGATCCCCTTCCCCGTAAGGTTGGCCTGTTCCTCGAGTGTGGGTATTCAGTATTCGGATCTGTCTCCTGGCTCTTGTTTAAGGTCCGAGTTTACCTTTAGTACTTCTCGCTTTAAAGGATAAGAGATAGATCGCTTACAGCAAACGGGGGCAACAAGCGATAAAACGGAGGGCGCGCTTCACGGTGTTAGTGAGGCGACTGAACGAACAGAAAGCGGGGAAGCGGCTACAGTACGACAGACCCTACGGGTACGCTCAAAGGTGAAGTCAGTTAGTGGAGCCTTATTAGTCAAGTGATTCGGTCAGTAAACTAGAAGGAAAACCCCCTCTTTCAAGTCAAGTGGAAGAAAAAGACAATGCGCTCTTGGCGAATAGAATCTATCCTTTCGGCTCAAGGCTTCGAAACCCTAAATCGACTTAGGGGAATTGGATGTTGATGTTTGATGGTTATTGAATTGATGGTGGTGTATTTGGCGTTTCAACGAGGTGATTATGTTTATGATTGCAGGTTTTTTTCTCTTTTTTAATTTTATTTTTTTTCGAATTTTTGTTAAACTCGTATCAAAACGATTTTTTGTGTTTAATCTCTGGCTTTTTAGTTGATGTTGTTATTCGTTTTTTTTTATTCAATTAGCATATTATTTTCGGGATTATGAGCAAAAAAAATGTTTTTTTACTAAAATCTGAAGTTATGATTTTGTTACACTAAATTAAGTTTTCATTTTATGAGTTTGGGGTTCCTAGGGTTTAATTTGATGAATTGGGGTTTCTTGATTGTTTAAATTTTGTGTTGATTTGATGAAAGTTTTCAGGTTTTTTGATTTTGCAATATCAAATACATACTTGATTTCATTGTTGCAATATCAACACTTCCCCTGCTGTCTCACACCAATCCACAAACAGATTCATCACGAGATTTCTATACTGTATGTGTAGTTGAAAATTAGGTGGGAATATTATATGCCATTTGAATACAAATGCAGACAAGTATTTGCTGAAAAAATTCTTTGGGAACTGAGTGAATGGTTTTCTGATATTCAATATTAATGTTGTGCAATATTAATTTTTCTTATATCTGTCTTGCTACCATATCAAATATCAGTGGTTTGACTATTCAATACAACCTAATGTTGTCACCTATTCTACCTTAATTCGAGGCTTGTGCACTTTGGGGCATTGGAAAGAGGCTCAGGAGTATTTGCCTGATATGTTGCACGACAACATAACTCCTGATATCGACACCTACAACATGCTGATATCGACACCTAAACCCATAAAGCTCAGTTTACTGTGGGATATTGCCATTTGTATGCAATAGCTCGTGTGGTTCTTTTCTTCACTACATCACTCGTTTAAGTTTTAAGCTTTTTTGAATTTTGGTGTTGATTTAATGAAAGTTTTTAGCATTTTTTATTTTTTTAGTTATTTTGGTGAATGTGGTTTCATGATCATTGGCAATTTCATGATTATTTGCAATGGATGTAACTTTGCGCTCGGGTGTCCGAATGATGCAATTTTTTAAAAAAATTGGTTATTTTTTCGAGCTCTGCGCCGTGGCAAATCTCTGAAGGGAATTTGGGCCCATTATTTTTTCCAAAATAGCCTTCTAGGACCCTTATTTTAGACAAAATGCTATATTCAATTACTTTGTAGAATTTGATCCATTAACAAGCTCAATAACAACGTAAAATCACTCAATGGGGGCATTATTTGTTCGTCTTACTTCATTTTCAATTGTATTTCCATCAAAATTTTAATCCATTGAACTATTCTTGACTGCTTATGTCGCGTTGTGGGTGATTTTGTTCTTTAGATGACGTCAAATCTACTGAAATCTCTGATAGAAACTGTATATTAGTGAAATTAAAATTTATGCTGTTTGTCTTCACTTTTTATTGCTGATTTATTCACCGCAGGGCTCTTTTCCTCTCTTTTATGGTTAGTGGTGATGGGGAGGGGTATATCGATAGGCAAGTAAGCACTTTAGCTGTGACAGATGATATTGCATCATTTTTTACTCATTGGTGTGGTTCCTAAATGCTAAGCTGCAGGATTTGTATTGTGGAATTACTTTCAAATTCGCATGTCTCTACTTGTCGTGCTGGATGTTTTATGTTTCTTGATTATGGAAATAGTTGTCTGATCAATGCAGTTATATTCAAACTTTGGCACATAAGTTTTGTAGTCTATACTTATCGAGTGTTCAATGGCACCTGGATGTTTAAGTGTAATGCTAATTGTTTGGCACATCAGGTATTGTGGTAGCTAGAAGCAGTCACATATGAGGGTAACATCATCTATGCTTTGTATCTGCAGGATTTTCCTTCAGGTGAATGGCTCTGTGTTTATTGTTCATGCAAAATTTGTGGCATGGGTGGTGAATCTGCAACTGAAGAAGTTGATTGCGATGCGGTCTCCTCACAATTGGTTGCTTGCAATTTGTGCAAGGAGAAATGTAGCTGTTATTGACATAATTGTGTTCTCTACTGTAGATCACAAATCATGTACGCTGAATCCAGGAGAAACAGGTGCGTGACTTGTCAAATCTGATGGGGATCTGTAAATAGCCAAGTTTTGTTTGGCTGATAGGTTTTTTCAATGCTTGCAATTTCTGTAGAATGATTTACTTTATTGTAGGGTGTGACTATTCTGAATTGTTTGAGACTCGGTTTTGAGCATGGTTTATTTGTTCTTCTAACAAAATTGTTGATAATTGCCCTTAAAAATAACAACTAAGCTGATTCCACAGACTTTTCTTTTACCCATTATCTTACGTTAAAATGCGGTTTTAAGTAATTGAGAGAAGGTCTTTCAGTCTGACAAATTTTAGGCTTTCGAATTACATATCACAAGATTAACGTGATTTCTACAGAAATTTAGATGTTTTTGGTCCTGCTTTACTGATAAATGTTTGTACTATGAACTTTATTTTTCCTGATGTTTCACAAAAATAATTCCAACTTCTTAATCTGTAGATACATGAAAAGATAGAGAGTCTTCTTGGAACAAAATATGATTTCGGAGATGGATTTTCGTACACTCTACTTCAACGATTTGACCTTGAAGCAGATTCTGTAACCCGTGAAGCTCAAAAGGTTCAAGACCATTCTAAATTGGTTGTGGTTTCTGTTATGGTAGAATGTTTTTTTCCTATTATTGATCTTTGGTAATTTTGAAGATTTGTGTTTAAGTTATGGAGATTTTCTGATTTATGCTATTGCTTTATATTGATTCGTATGTACGAAAACACTAGTAATTGTATTTTTATTTGTTAGTCTGTAATGATAAATTTATGTTTTGGTAGAAATTTTGCATTGGCCTATTTTGTGGATTTTGGGTGGATTTTTGTTTCTTTTTTCGGTAGTGGTGGTGGGAGGTTGGACGAGGTAGTGGTGGAGAGTTAAGGGTGGTGACAGGTGGTATTGGGGATAGTGATGTTGTTGCTATCAATTCTTTTCTAAAATAAATTTAAGTATAAGTAACGGGCATAGATAAAATCAAGGTGTTACTTTATCCCCTTTATGTAATAGACTTCAAACAAAGCGTTACTTATAACCCACTTTAGGTAACGGGCTTCTAGTAAAACGCATTACCTATAACCCACTTTAGGTACAGCACAATGATGAATGACCGTTACCTAAAGTTAGGTTTTTGGTTACGGTCATTCTGAAGCCCGTAACCTAAAGTTCTATTTTAGGTTACGCTCATGGCCCGTAACCTAAAGTTCTATTTTAGGTTACGCTCATGGCCCGTAACCTAAACTTATATGCGACGCAGTATAGCTTACGAACAAACCCGTAACCTATAGTCTACTTTGGCCCGTAACCTATTGCATGTTTCGACTAAATAAAGATTTAAATCAAATTAAATCCTAAAGCGATCACTCCAGCATGTTTAAACCGCAAATTTTGTGTGCATTAACTAAAAACCTGCCTAGCCTTATTTCTATGTTTTTGTAGGTCAAAACCGGAAATATGTATGTTATAATTCGATATTATGATTATGAAATTACACATGAGAACAAGTAGAGACCGCTATATCACTACAAGAAAACAGCGATTTTGCGACGGACAAATTGCGTCGCAAAAATGAAAAAGTCCGTCGCTAAAATTTTTGTCGCAAATTAAAAAGTTTGCGACGGAAAATTTCCTCGCAAATTTGCAACTAAAACACTAGTAGCAAACTAGCTTATTAGTATCGTTTTTTATGACGTATTTGTATCGTTTTTGTAAACGATACAAATAGGCAGTCTATTAGTATCGTTTTCTTTACAAAACGATACTAATAGTGGTTTTTTAAATATAAAATAGCTATTAGTATCGTTTGTTTTCAAAAAACGATACTAATAGCGATTTTTGAAAAGAAAAACAAAATAAAATCACAATTGTAATGAAATAATAATACTAATAACCCAAAAATTAAAATTATTATAACAAATACTATATTAAATTAAATTGATGAATAACAATAATAAATTATTACAAAGACATTTTTTTTTGGGGTGCAAATGTAAGAGTTTTATTAAAAACCAAGAGAAAAGGTACAAACTACAAGCCTTCTTATACAAACTACAAACCTACAACTGCTGCCCTGCCGCAAATGCACTAATGTGGACAGCAGAAGCCCTACCAAAAAAATTCTCACTATGGTTTGTATGCACACAAGCTGTCGAATCCCATGTACTCGTGATTTTTAATCATGTAAACCATGTTTGAAATGCGTACTCCGCCTACAAAAGACACAAAATCATCGAGTGAGTTCAGACAGCAGAGGGAGCAAGGAAAGCATATCAGTTTCAGTTTTGCCAACTTCAGCATCAAGCCAAGCAATTTCATAATCTCCAAGCTATCCAATTAAGTACGAACAAAACAAGCAAAGCAACAATTAAGATGATGGATTGATGAGCAAGGAACATCATTAGTGATCATAATATATGATACATCACTGCTAAAGCTTAATGGAATTCAAACTAATCGGTTGATGTCCTCGCTAGACAACCTGATAGACATTACTATATTCCTCAAGTTTGATACAACTTCAGTACACAAATATCATATTTAAAATGCTACTACAATGTAGAGACAATGAAGAATTAAACAATTGAAGATTTGCATTATATGTAACTTTTAGAATTTGATCAATTATTTTTGAGGATCAAAGCAGAAACAGATCAAGACCACGTACAAAAGTTATAACTTATAATTCATTATGCATAAACTATTGTGATGATTACGTACCTTTTTAAACAATATATTGCTCATCAACTTTTCCGAGAGTTGCACCTATAGAAGGGCCAAAAGTAAAAGAATGTAAAGCTACCATCACTTATACATGACTAGCTAATGATATTACACCCTGCAGTCAATACCTTGTAAGCACACAAATCATAGGTGACATCAATTGACTCTTCAATTTGAGGTGCATAAACATGCGGACAAACATGCTTAGAGCAATTTTGTTTCAAGTGCTCAGTAGCCTCTGCTGACCCGTGAACCAAAACCTAGATAGAGAAGGAAACTTAGACATTATTGGCAATTCCATTATACCAATTCTACAACAAAGGTTGTGAAGAGGAAGAGTAGGGAAATAAAAGTGCTATCATCCTAAATTACAACCTTTTTCTCAGATCATGGACAAACGATAAAACAATATTATTCTTACAAGCTTTAAAGGAGCCACATGAGACAGAATTAACTTAATTGATCGGCCATCAAAGCGGCCTTCAAAATCCATGTAGATCAGTGAACACTTCACCTGCACCTGAAACATCAAAATAAAAAAATAATTAACAATTACAACACTGATAACATTGGAGTAGTATAAAGCAGCAAGTTTTAAAAGGTTGATTTGTAGCAACAGCATAGACCAAATCAAGCTCAAATAGTTGAAAATGTTGATTGTGTCAAAGTTCTCATTGCTCATACCATTACTTAAAACTATATAACAGGTCGCTGATCAATTTGGATCTGAAAATGTACAACTCATTACCTACCATTAACAGTTTATACAATACTGACTCCACGTCTTCTCCAACATAGCCTGCCTGAAGCAAGAAAAGAAAAGTGCTTATCTCAGTTATTTTCATGTGAAATTATGCCGATATATTACCAGGAACAATGTCCATGCAATTACTTTTCAACTATATTATATGATTATTTATACATTGAATGGAAGGCAACAAGACTGCTAGCAGAAGTTCCAAAACAGTAAAAAAGGTTAATTCAATGATGCAAGTTCAAAGTTTTTATCAAAGTTTTGTGAAAGATTATGTAGTTATTATCAAAATATCCTATCTTCTTAATCTTTATAGAAGTATGTTATCGGGGACAAGTACGCAATATGAAACTCTTTTTTTTTTTAGATAAACAACAATTAATGAAAGCATCAACCAACGAAAAATATGGAAAATTTTCAAAACAAAGAGCACATAATTCATTCACAAACCAACATCAGCAACTACTTTCTACCACACAAAGTCACAAACCATGTATGTATCAGAAAAAATGTGAATACTAACCCAAATATTCGAATATAATAACTGCAATTAAACAAAAAAGAATTAATACCAATAAAAAAAGAAAAAAAGCTGGATTTAATTGGTATTTGGAGGAACTACTGAACTAGCATAAGAAAGTGCAAAAAGAATAACTTAAAATCACTGATAAGAAAGTGCAATAAGGAATAATTTGCAAATTGCCAAGTCATTGATATGAATAAACTGATGTTACTGATCGAATAATTTGCCAAGTCAAATTGGACTAACTGAATCAGAAACTTCAGAAACTACAACATTCCCATTCTTGGGGTTAATGCTCTATTCTGCAGAAACCGATCATTCCACATCCTTCTATTCTGCAGAAACTTCAGCAAAAACAAAAACAAAATCAGCAGACCCATAAACAATTGAAGAAACTTCAGCAAAAACAATTGACGAAACAATTGACGAAAATCATTTGAAAAATTAAAAAAATTATAAATTAAAAATTACAGATAAACAATTGACGAAACTTCAGCAGACCCAAGCAGAATTGACGAATTGAAAGTGAGGCGAGACTACTTGAGAGATTCAAAGATGGTGAATAGAAAGTGAGACTAAATTTGAACGAACGAGTTTGATGCATCAGGATTTTGGATGAAGAAGACGCCAAGTTCGATGCGCAGGCTTTTGGGAAGGAGAAGGGTTTTTGGGTGGCAAAGAAGAAGAAGAACGAGGAGAATGACAGTGGTTTGTCAATGGCGGTTGGGTGGGAGAAGTGAGAAGGGTTTCCGGAAGTGAGAAGGGAGAAATGTGGAGGGAGTAGTTTGGGTGGTTGTGAGGGAATTTTTTCGCGACAAAATAATAAAAAGGTTTGTCGCTTTTTGCGAGGGAATTTTGCAACGGAATTAATTCCGTCGCAAACACAAAAATCCGTCACAAAAACCAATTGGTTACTTGATTTGCTTTGTCACTTTTTTGCGACGGATATTTCCGTCGCAAAAAAGAAAAATTCCGTCGCAAACTCCTAATTTGCAACGGAATTTTTTTCCGTTTCAAAAATTCGTCGCTATTTTGCCGATTTCTTGTAGTGTATGCGGGGGTCACTGTGACCTACTGTTGTCCTTACCCTCATTCTTGAATCTAGAGATATGAGACCTTCATATCCTTGGCTATCATATTTTCCCTTGGTCTATGACCTAATGGGGTTCCGTGAGCTCTTGAAAGGAGCAAGGTGGCGACTTCTATACTTGGGTTTTGAGCTTCTACACTCACTCCCTAAGAGAAGCATACTAACACTATGCAATCAAGCTAAAGACATTCAATGTCCGTAAAAAGGGCACGTGGGCCCTCGAAGCCCCACGTCTACAATTTGGCAACTTCACTAGGAAACATTCCTTTATTTTAATAAAGAGTTGACAAAACTCGAAAGGTCGCGTAATTTCATAGTTATAATATTGAATTGTACTTGCTAGGCATAATTCATGCAATTCACACATGAGGGTCTTGCTTTAGGATACACGTCTCTTAAAGTATGTTCTATACTTGAGACAGCCTCGGGGGACCGATGTTAAGGATGGTTAGGTGACCTACCTAAGGTCATTCCTTAATTGAATTTCATCCCAACCATGACACATGAATCATATGACCTATGTGATTTATAATGGATGTCCCACTTGGATCGATCACCACTAAACTGTGGTGTTCGTAGTTGCACACACCCTAGTCATGGTAGCCTTTTGTACTATGCTTATATGTATGCTATTTTCGGTAGGCTAGCTTTCTCGTAGCCATTCTCACTTAGAGAGTCGCATGTATACCATGGTTCCATATTGCATTGACTAAAGGTTCATATAGACCTCCATAGGTTGCATGTCATTTATTTTGTAAAAAGTATCTTCGTCCTCCCCTCAATAATAAAATAAGAAATATAAAATTACTAAACCAAGGGGATCGATGATGGAATACTATGCATCATGCATTCAAATAGAATTAGGAAGCAACCATGATAGGCCTTGCATGTGCATTAAAGGCCGAGTCATTGAAATAAGTGAATTCTAAAATCCAAATATCACAAGATATGTTGTGCACGAACCCAATTAACCACTCCTCTTTGGACAAGGAAGCAAGGAACAGGGTTAGTTCAAGTTCAAGAAGAAATGGCACAGTCCAACTCAACAATGGGTGATCAAGACCTCACGATCACGATCAACGAGATGACCCTCAACTTAGCCCAATTAATGCAGGCATTGGGAGCAAAGAAAGTTGAGAAGAATGATCTCAGCAGTATACACACTATCCAAGACATGGAAAAGATAGCTAGAAGGGTCACGGACCAAGAATCTTACTTTGTTCCTCCAAAACTCGGTCATAACTTGATCGATACTTTGCTGGAAAAGTTCTCCATTGTTGAACTACTGAAATTCAAAGCTACTTACAATCCGAAGCACTTCTTAAGAAGCTTCAAATTCTACATGGATATGAAGAAGACCAATCCAAGGCTTTATCCAAGGATCTTCCCCATGACTCTTGAGCCTGTATGTCAAAAGTGGTTCTTTTCACTCCCTAACAAGGACACCTCGACTTGGGAGGAAATAGCACACGTATACGTGACTCGTTACAAGGGGAATAATCAACCTACCACCTACCAAAGGGAGCTTGAAATACTCAAACAAGAAGAAGAGGAAGGGTTCACATCCTATCTCTCTCGTTGGAGGGAAGGCGCGGCACAAATGGTAACTACACCACCCGAAAAAGTGCAAGTCAAAATCTTCATTGCCAACTTTCTCCGAATATACAAAAATCTTCTCAAGTACTTGGGCCTTGACACTTTTGAAAAGGTGTATTACATTGGGATCGAGATTGAAGACGACCTCAAAAAAGAAAGTGTAAAAAAGATGGACCAACATTCAAAGGGTTAATCACTCAAAAGGGGTATCCACTTCCAATAATACTAATGTTATTGAAGAATCCAAGACCCTTTTCCTCCGCCGATGCGAGTACACTCCTTTGCGTGTGACCTATGCTCAAGCGTTTGAGAGACACCAATGATAAGGCAAAATCAACCCGGTAGGACCCACTCCGGACCTTACACCTGAAAAAGAGGTCATTACGATGGGATGCCAACAAATACTGCAAATACCACCAAGGAAGAGATCACACTACGATGAATGTTGGACTCTCAAAAATCTCCTACACAACATGGTTGAAGATGGTTGTAACACCCTAGAATTTCCTAACTTCCTTCTTAGTTTTTCCGGAAATATAATATAAATATAATAGAAAACAATATTAAATAATCATAAATATAATCCCTACTTAACTAGGAAAAACCAAAGTATTACTGCCACCGTGATAACGGCTAAGGCTTGTAACAAATTACTACAGCCGAAGTCGTTAAAAACCAAAACCAAATTAAAACTCAAAATGAAACATGAAATAATCTCAAAATCAAACCAAAGTCAAAACCAGAAAGAAACTAAAATAAAACTTTATTACACTTCGAAACCAACTTAATGGCCCTTCAAAACCAAATAAACTTTATACTTTGAAAATAAAAGTCAACGTCCAACAATAGCGGTATTAAGTATTAAGTTCACATAACTACGAAAACTACAATGCAAGCGCTCAAACTCCAACCAAACATGATTGACTATGTCCGCCTGTACCTGTAGCTTTCTCTTATTTTAGACAACTACTCCCCAACAAGTGGGTCATCGTAGGGCCAAATCAAAAAGAAAGACATGCACACAAACACACAAAATCAGCAAATTTGAATACATAAATACCAAAGACTATGCAAAGCATCATCAATATTAAATTAAAATAAAACAAAAGTATAACACACATACTTCTTACCGCTGACATCTCTTCACTTGTGGATCGACTCAACTCAAATAATATTATTTATTATGTTTAAACTGGAATTTAGCATCGAATGAGTTTCTTTTCCTTTAAAATCACCCTATTGGGCACCAACTTGGGAGCAACTCCAAGACGGTATTACCTATGTCTCATGTAGTGACAGAATTCCATTGCATTAAAATTATAAATATTACAACGTCTTGTACCCGAATTAGAAGTCATAGATCACTATTCCATACGACTTCCCCCATTGTTCATACTCAAGGTATATACGTTCTAAGAGTTTCGGTGCGAATTCTCTTTCACTTTACGTGATTAACTGGTTTAACAATACTATGACTCACAAACAACAACACATAGTAGCATGCATGACATCAAACAAAACCATATTAAATATCTTGGATTTAAAGTGATTCTAAAAATAACTGTGTGTGTCCTTTAATTAAACTAAACTTCCTTTACCACACATTAATTGTGAGTGTCTAACTATTTATCTTTCTTAACCTCACATGAAACTGTGAGTGGCTATAGAATAAAAATTCACAAACTACTTTTCTTGTTGATTTAGTAATTAATCAACTAAACTAACTTCCTTTTTCTTGTTTATTAACTATTGGCCAACTTTAGAAATAACATTAACTTTCCAATTACTCATGATAAATTAAAAATCCTATAAATGTGGAATGTAAACCAAATATAAAATTCATAGTTTCATACTATCTTATTTCTCATGCAAGTCAACCAAACATCAATTCATAATCATTTTCATAACATGTAAGATCAACAACCAAGCATGAAATCAACTTTTACTTTCACCTTTAGTACTTACGTACCTTGTATTATAGTGGTGATCCGCTACAATTCCTAAAAGTCAACTAACTCGAATTCTCCTACATAGAGAAAATCGAAACTAAATTAAAACCTTGTTGAATAACTTCTACAACAACTCTAAACTAATTTTTTTATATTGGAAACTTGTCCAAAATGTTCCTTGTATGGTCTCTATTCAATTCCATACTTGATTTTATGTTTATTTTCTTTTGCAAAATACTTTACTTTCGGTAATTTTCCAAAACTGGCAGCTTCATAAAATTACTTAAAAACCCTTCTAAATATTATATTTTGATCATAAAACATTATAGTCATGTCCTAAGATCATCATACAATATTTTGATGCATTAAAAATAATTAAAACTAATTATGTCACATGCTACTATTTTTATTAGGCATAAACATGTGTTAGTAAAAATTTACAGCTTTATTTATTTATCTATTCAAAACTCATCAAAACATCATAAATCAAGCATAAAAATGTTTTACAATCTAATATCATCATTATACATCGAATCTGTGCTTTAAAATAACCATGAAGTCAAACATGTTCATAATATTTTTACTCTATGTTGTCATGACTTTAAAAATTTGACAGCAATATTAAACAACTTTAAACCCTTACAAACATAACTAAACTTCATAATATCATCACAAATTCATACTACAACAGTTTATGATCATAATATAAAAGTTTAGATCATTAAAAGCCATAAAACTACAAATTTTCATAATTTCATAAACCCTAATTAAGAATTTCATGAACAACTTTATAGATTCATGCTTTAAACATAATCATAATTTTATAAAACATGATTAAAATCATAAAAACATGATTAAACATAATTATAAATATAAATTCATACAAGATTGAATTAAAAAAGGAAGAAAAGTTTCTTTTTTTTATAGGGTGTTCGAAAATTACCAAAGGGGAGGAAGGAAGGTGGCCGGCGAGTGGCAGCAGGCCGACAGGCTGGTGGCGCAGCGTGGCAGGGGCAATGAGGGGCGAACGAAGAAGAAGGGGCGACAAAGCAAGGGAATGTTTTTTTTTTTCCAGAAATTTCCAAAATTTGATTTTTCTCTTTTTTTTTGTTTTTTTTTTAATCCTAATTCACTAGATTGCAAAATAAATCTATTGTTTTTTGTTTTAAGGGGTATTTATAGGCCCAAAGAAGGATTTTGTGCAATTACATAAATATTGTAAATGTTTGAAATTACTTTTTTGCCCCTGTTTAAAATAATTTAGGAAACAACCACGGAGTCCAAAAATCATTGGAAATCCTATTCATTAAATCCATGAAAATTACTGGCGCATTGGTTAACCCAAAAGGCATAACAGTGAACTCATAGTGGCCATATCTCATACGAAAAGTCGTTTTCGGTATGTCCTCATTAGCAATTCTCAATTGATGGTATCCTGACCTCAAATCATTCTTTGAAAACATAGTAGCTCCTTTTAATTGATCAAACAAGTCATCAATCCTCGGTAAAGGATACTTATATTTGATTGTCACCTTATTCAGCTCCCTATAGTCAATACATAACCTCAAACTCCCATCTTTCTTCTTTACAAATAGTACTGGTGCTCCCCAAGGTGATGCACTAGGCCTAATGTAACCATTTTTCAACAACTCTTGCAATTACTCTTTCAACTCACTCATTTCTGTAGGTGACATCCTATATGGTGCCTTGAAAGACAATCTCTAGGTTAGGAGGCATCCCCGGAAACTCTTCCGGAAACATGTCCAGAAAGTCCCTTACTACCTCAATATCCTCGAGCTTAGCAGTCTCAACATGATCCACCTCCCTCATACTACAATCGTAAATGGGAAAACCTCTCTTCACAATTCTTGCAAACATCATTACTGACACTATTTTGTTGTGTTTTGGTTTTCCTGCCCTCCAATGGCTTACCTTTTAACCTTTATTGATTAACGAGATCTTCTGTGGCTCACATAAAATCTCACTCCTATGCTTACTTAACCAATTCATCCTAGAATCACTTCCAAGTCACCTAAATCAAACTCAATTAGGTTAGCCTTAAACTCCACACCCTCAAATTCAATAGGAACATCTTGAAATCTCCTTGAACACTACACTTCTTGTCCTGAGAGTAAAACTATTAACATATCTATTGCATCTACTTTTCCCAACACAGGCTTTAGCATTTCTAGAATCTTAGTGAATACAAAAGATTATGTTACACCAGAATCAAACAAAACATTAATAGGAAGAGAGTAAGTAGAAAAAGTACTAGTAATTACATCCTTACTAGCATCAGCTTCACTTCGAGCCATCACATTCAGTTTTCCAGTGTTTGAGGTCTTAGTCCGTCCTCCTCCATTCCCACTCCCATTCCTATTTTCGGCTTAAGGCGTCACCTTTCCTACCATATCTCCTTGGAAACCCTGTTGCTTTCGCCTAGCTAAATTCCCCCTAGATTGAGAAACTTGTCCTTCCTTTCCTTTATTCTTAGAGAAGCACTCATACTCACGGTGTCCAAGTTTGTTACACAATCGACAAGTCACTGGGTTCCCTGCACAGTCCTTCCCTTGGTGATTGTTAGGACACTTCATGCAAAAGTACACACGGCTTCCTTTTCTAGTGATTTGAGCTCTATTCCCATTTCCAGAAGTAGGCTTCCAAAACCCTATTACATTGGAAGTTGTTGTTGAAACGAGGTTTCTTAAATCCACCATGATTTCCTTGTTCGTTGAAGTTTCCTCCACTATCCTTCCTTTTCTCCCTCGTCTCACACTCCTTATGTACCTCCTACTTCTTTTGGACTATGGCATACAGGTGTGCAGCTCTACCGTATAACTCATCCAAAGATTCAAAGATCTGCCCAGCTAATTGTGATTGAAGGTCTAAGGGTAACCCTCTTTCAAAATAGCTAGCTTTCAACCTCTCGGTATCTACAGCCTCGGGAGCAAACCTAGACAGTTATATGAGCTTAGAGTAGTACTCAGGGACAAACATACTTCACATCTTAAGCTCTAGTAACTCCTCAGCTTATTGTTTCTGAAGGAACACAGGATAAAACTTATTACGGATTTGCTCCTGAAACATATCCCAATTAAACCCTGGTAAAGCCCTAATCACAACCTCATTTTGTGACCACCAAAGAGCAGCTTCTCCTCTCAAATAGTAAACATCATGTTTCACCTTAAGCTCTTCTGGACATTCAAGTGCCCCAAACAACTTATTAAACTCTCTTAACCATCCCTCTAGAATAGTTGGATTGTGCTCTCCTTGGTAAGTGGGTGGCTTACTTTGAGAAATCTTCTTGAAAAGTTCCCCAGCAGGGTCATTGCTATTTCCATTTCCTCTAGCAGCTAACTGTTCAGCTACAGTAGCTAATTGCCTTACTACTTCATTTAGCTGATTGTTGTTACGTTCAACTATTCTATTTCTCCTGTAGTGGAAAAGAACTTTATATTAAATTATGACTAATTGTAAGTTAGAACAACATAAACTTATAACATAAAACACTTCCTCATTTCGTCTCACAAAAGAAGTTTCATTCTTCTAGAGCGAATGATTCACTTAGTTTTGATTGTCTACACAACCATTAAAATAAGAATAAAGCACATAAGAAATAAAAATAATACTTGAGGCTTCATTTCCAGTAAGAAATTTATTATTTAATTCCTCTTAATATTTCTCTATGGCTCACTGTCACTTATTCAAACTAACATAAACATTAATCTATATTATTCAACATTCTAAACATCAAAAATGCTAAACAATATCGACTAAATTGTATCTAAACAAAAATCTCTAAACATTAACATTGTCCTTCCATTTTTCTTCCATTTATTCCTCATGATCTAACTCTTCTTCATCCTCCTCAGAACCGGTTACCAAGTCCACAAACACTGGAATTACTGGATCCGGGTTCTCGATTTCATAACATGAACTGTCCCTTGACTCATCAGTCCTTGAACTAGTAGTAGTCTCCTTCACCATTATGCCTTCATTTTCTTGACTATATGGGCTTGGTGTGGGCGGGGACTCTTCACTTTCATTCATCTCCTGATACTCCTTCTCTTTCCTAGCAATGTGACCTTCCAAGTATCTCCAATCACAGCCTCATTCGCCAATTGCATCCTTATATTAAGAGTAGTTCGAAAGTCGTCTAGCAAAGTGGAAACTGCTAAAATTTGCCTTGATTTCTAGGTAGGGCGAACGGTTGGGCAAACAATTAACAATTAGGGCTGATACATGGTCGGGTTGGTCCCATTGTGGCAACTTCAACACAGTACACATATACCACTAGTAAAACCGTTTTTTCCAAACGTACTGGGGTGAACTCTCATAGTCTTTCTTCTCCAAGGTTCCTATTTGTTTGTCTTTACTAGGCATACTATACGACATCCTGCACAACACTTAAGACTAATGGACCATCCTTCCCTAAACAAAATAAACTAAAAGTTCTACAAAAGGGTCTTGTGGCTAACATACAATTTCCTTTACACACAACTATTCACATAAGCAACACCTTAAAACATGAACTTTAATGCATGAAAGAACAGAAATAAAGTCTATCCTACATGCCCAAACTTCCTACCCCAGCTCACCACATGGTATTAAAGCAATAACACATAATACATACCTGAATTCCTTGCATACCTGCACACATAATTTACCTTTCAAAACTTTATATTTTCGAAAATTACTATATTTAGAAAAATGTCATTTTCAAAAACTTTCCAAAATAAGAAATTCCTCTTTCCTAAAATAAAACTTAGGGTACCCCCAAAAATAAAATGTATTTATTTCAAGATCTAAGCTCTGGTAACCACTTTGTAACACCCTCGAATTTCCTAACTTTCTACTCTATATTTTTCCTGAAAACATATTACAAATATTAAAGAATTATAATTATTAAAACTCTTAAATAACGGGAAAAATCAAATTATTACCGCCACCGTGATAATGGCTAAGGCATTCATCAAAGTACTACAGCAGAAGTCTTAAAACCAAAACCAATTTAAAACCAAACTTCAAAACAAGTCTCAAACCAAATTTAAATCAAAATCTAAATCCAAAACCCCTTAAAAACCAAAACTAGAACCTTTGAAAATTAAACGACATCCAAATAAAGGTTAGTACTTCATATGCAATAAAAATAAAACTACAAAACTGTAATGCAAGCGCTTTCACTACAGCCAGCATCAAATGACATATGCCCACTTGTACATGTAGCTTTTCTTATTCTAAACAACTACTCACCAACAAGTGAGTCATCTTAAAGCCATGTCCAAGGCAAAGCTATGCACACAAAACAAACAGTCAGCAAAGCTAAGTACATAACTACTAAAGACTATGCAGAAAAACAACATGAACTAAAACATACACACAAGTTACCTTTGACAACCTTTCACCTCTGCGTAGACTCAGCAAATTAATTATTATATTTAAACTTTCGGATTCTGCATCGAACGGGTTTCCTTTCCTTTAAAATTGCCCTATTGGGAACCTACTTAGAGCAACTCCAAGATGGTATTACCTATGTCACATAAAGTGACGGAATTCCAGCGCATTAAAAATATAAACATAGTACAACGTCTTGTACTCGAATTAGAAATCATAGATCTTTGTTCCTTACGACTCCTCCCATTGTTCATACTCAAGGTATATACGTTCCATGAGTTTTGATGCAAATCCTCTTTCACTTTACGTGATTAACCGATTTAACAATATTATGACTCACATATAACATCAGACAAATACATGCACCAAACAACGCAAGCCATATTAATTATCTTCAATTTAAAGTGATTCAAAAATAATCTCATGTGTGTCCTTTAATTAATCTGAACTTTGTTTACCACACATTCAGTGTGAGTGGCTAACTATTTACTTCTCCTTGACAATGCATTAAACTGTGAGTGCCAACATGTATAAAATAATTGCTCATTAACTCCTTTTAATCATGTCAATAAAATTTCACAAACTACTTTTCTTGTTGATTAAGTAACTAACCAACTTTAAAATAACTTGCTTTCTTTATTAATAAGCTATTGGCCAAATTAAACTAATCATAACATTCCAATTAAATCTTACTAAATTTATATTGCTATTCAACATGGAATGTCAACATAATATATAATCATGCTTCTAATAAAACTTGTCATGCACATCAATTCATAATTCAAACAAGCATAACAATATTTCATAACATAGAGGATCATCCAAGCATGAATTCTTAATCTTATGTTTGTCTTTAGTACTTACGTACCTTGTGAAATAGTGGTGCTCCGCCACAACTTCTAAAAGTTGACTATTTCGAAGTCTCCTACATAAAGAAAACTGAAACTAAATTAAAACATTGTTGACTAAGTTTTACAACAACTCTAAATTAAAATAACATCTATATTGGAAACTAGTCCAAAACATTCCTTCTATATATAGTGTCTATTCAATTCCATACTTCACTTCAATTTTCTATTGCAAGATTACTAGATTTTTTGGACTTATTTACACTATATAAAACCTCAACATAAATTTTTATGTCACTTTAGAAAAGTGGACAACAATTTAAAATAATCAAAACTCCTTGAAAAACCTCAAAAACAACACAAATCAATCATACAACGTATTACTTATTTTATATGATCAATTCATGGTAATTACATACTTTAAAAGCTAAGCCTAATTTACTTTACAAAATTTGGACAACATGTTTAACATGCTTAAAATCACTTTTGAACTTCATGAAACATACTAAAAATCATCATAGAATTAATATGTGATCATACTAGCATAATATGAACACTTAAAACTTACTTTAACCCATCAGTATGATATTTTCAGATTATACGACTCTTAAATTATGAGTACATATACACGATTCTTACAATCTGCCCTGATCGTTTTACGACTAAGATTACAGATTTCAAATTAAACTACCATGATTCATACGAATCTTAGAAATTCATGATAAGCATGGCATCAATTCCGGTGGACGCAATGTATAAGGCATTTGGATGTAAATGGCTATACAAGACCAAATTCAAGCCTAGTTGAATGATTGAGAGGTGAAAATCAAGGTTGGTAGTGCTCGGGAACAACCAACAGCATGGAATACACTATGCTGAGACATTTGCACCAGTTGCACTTCTTACTATTGTAAGAACAGTTTTAGCAGTAGCTGCAATGGAAGAATGGTACACTGTACAAATGGATGTGACTAATTCTTTTCTACATGGGGAATTGCATGAGAATGTGTACATGAAGATGCCATTGGGGGACACTGGAAAAGGTTCCAGAATTCAGTTGAACTGTGATCCAAGTTATAAAATTTTCAGATTTATTAATTAAGTTTAAGCTCATAGAAAGCTCATAAAAACATCATAAATTCATGACAAAACTCTTTTACAATCTACTAACATCATTATGAAACCCTATGCTTTAGAATAATTTTTCATAAGCCAAAACATGTTCATAATATTTGTTTCGCGGTGAAACTATGCAATGGAGTTGACCACTAGCTTAGGTAGAGCTGCTCTATGTGAACTTGCTAGCCATGATGTTCCCTACACAATAACACACGTCACTGGCCCCGGGGTTGTTTCCGAGGAACTCCCTTCCGACGCTCAAGTCAGTTTAGAGAGAGAAAGTATGTCCTTGTGCAAGAAGAGTTTTTGTGTATGTGGATATGTTACCTCTCTCATGTCATGACTAGCTTTATATAGTAGTGTGCTATAGGTCTTTCTACAAGGACCTGGTCGGGTCTGCCCCAGCTCAGCCTTGATAAAAAGGAGACCAGTAAGGATGACCTGCTGGTAAGTCAACCAGGTCTATTGTTAAGGAACTCAGTGGTCACGTGAGGCAGTTATTGAGGTCACGAGCAATAATCAGGTCATAGCTCCCCAACAACTTGTCCCCTCCAGGTCTGAATGTATGGCAATTCAGACCTAGAAGTTTGTGACCTCATTCATTTCGAAGAGCCGTTGGAGGCTAGAGCATGCCAATGGTCTTCATTCAATGTTGCTTGCAACTTTTGATTTTTGCCATGTCCTTCATTTACGCCACTACCGTAACTGCCTTGGTAGTGGGTAGTTAATCAATTGGCAAAGTGGCGGTTATAGGCTTCGCGAAAATCGAGGGAGTAGTGGGTGGTTACTTTTGAAACAAACGGCTATAATTACCCCTTAATCTCTTCAGTAATCCCCAATTATATCTCTGTTCTGACTTTGCATTTACAATTTCCAGTTTATCTCTGCAAATTCCAATTCTTTTCTCCTTAGTTGAAATTCTTCCATCTTTTTCTCATTTTCCTTCTAACTCTTTCTTCAATTCCTCTACTTTCTACTACTGAATGGCCGACTCAAACCCCAACACTAAGGTTGTCCCCACTAATGAGAAGTATGTACAGCCCAACTCCCTGCGGGGGAGTGACAGTGATGACTCTCTGTATGACTCTGACCAGCCTGACATGGTCCTCTATGATTCGTTGATGTCGGCTATCCTTCAGCATGAGGAGGAAAGGTGCCGTCAAGATATTTCCTAGTATGTCTACCAGGCCACTGCTGACCCCAGGCCGAACCCTGATCTACAGGTCTTCGTCAATCGTAAGGATCAGATGTACTATACCAAAAGGTCTATAAAACATGAGGAGTTTATTGGGCCCATGAACTTGGCCCCTGGTAAATTGTTTGTTAAGGATGCAATGTTGGGTCACTGGGACCTCTGCGCTGCTGTCCTCTATCACATCAGGCAGCCCCAAGGCTATTGGGTCGAAGTAACCTGTCCCGACGACGTTGCTTTCGCTCCTCCCCGTGGACGAGTCCCCGTCTACTTGGGACAATTGGTCTGTGGGCTTCGGTTCCCACTCCACCCCTTTATCATTAAACTGCTTGATTTCTGGCAGATCTCTGTTGCTTAGCTGAATCCTCAAAGTATTCAGCGTATTGTGAGCTTTATCTGGACTTGCGAGCTGCTAGGTCTTCAGTTGTCAGTTGCTGTTTTTAGGGCCATGTTTCGGCTAAAACGCTTTGCGGGTACCAACATTCCAACTGGTTGGTGCTCGCTAGAAACCAAAAAAGCTGATGAGTCAAGTCATTGTCATTTCTACTGCCTTTCCATAGTTGAGCCCCAACCTGGTGGGCTCTTGGACAAAAGAATTTTTATGGCTAAGGGTGCCCCTCTGGAAGGAGCACAAGCACGTTTACAAGGTGAGGACCCAATTCACGGATCCTCACTTCGCTCCTTTCTTAGAGGTGTGTACCCTCTCTGAATCTGAACAGAAAACGTACTCTCACTTTTTAGCTTCTGTGGACCACCACAGAGCCGAGAGCTGTTCGTCTCCTGCCCTCTCCATTGGTTGCCTCATTTCGACCTCCTTCGAGACGAGCTGTATCTTGCAGCCGACAATCTCTCCAACAAGTATACTACTGGTCAGTTATTTTAGCCCTTGTTGTTTTGTTGTTTATGTCTTATGTTTGCTTTTTCAAGTGTGCTTTGTCCCTAACCTGGTCACTTGTGTCTTTGCAGAGTATGCTATTAACCATATTAACTGGTCCTTGTTGAAGCTGGATCGGTCAACCTTTGAACCTCTTGATACCATCTCTGGGACATCTCCCAACCACTTGTACACCCTTAAGAACTGGAATGATAAGGTGGCTGACCTGGTCTCTACCAGGAAGAAACTTTTTGTTGATCCTTGGACCTACCTTCCTCACCGTGACCTGATGCTCAAGCTGGCTGAGCAGGAGGAAGCTGGTCAGGTCCCTGTGCTGAATATTGAATCCCTCTCCACTGTTCCCCCTTCCCCTGCTGGACCTGGTGTGGCCATGTCGAAGGGGTCCAGAGGTAGGGTGGGCAAAGGTAGGATCCATTTCTCTCCCTCCACCTGGTGTTGCTAAGGCCCAGTTTGCGTTCATCCAAAGCACCTGACTCTGCTGCTGCGGAGGCTGCCATAGCTCTTGCTGCCTCAGTCTAGAGGCAAGCTCCCAGACAGGTCCCTTTTGCTATAAGGGAGCAAACCAGGTGTGGCAGCCTTCCCTCCTCTACCACATCTGGTAAGGGGAAGGCCCCGCAGCAGGTGCTTTCTGTGTCTAATAGTGATGACGACGATGATGATGATGATGAGGTGCTTCCCCTGATCAAGAGAAACAAAACTACTGGTGCCAGTTATGTTGTGGTTCCAGCTGCTGTACCTTCAACTTCTACCTCTCCTGTAGCTTCAACGGGCTCTTTGGTTGCTCCTCAACCCCTGTCCGTATCCTCTGCTCTGGCGACCTCTTTAACTGTGATGGATGTCACTTCTCTTCCCTTAACGACTTGTCGTACTGCTGGAGCTCCTTTGGTCCCAATTCCTTCACTCTTTCCCCACCGAGCTCTTAGTGACCTTGGTGGTCTGCCTCATCAGCATTCAGTGTCAGGGTTCTCCTCCATTGAGCGTTGGGACTCGCAGATTAGCTCCGGTGGCACCACCATGGAATCTGGTGGTGAGCAGCATACTATGCCTCACATTTCAATGAAGATGGTGAGGATTCTTAAAGCTGTGAGGGAGGCTTTTAAATCTCCACCTTCAGCCTTCACCACTCTAGGTCAGGTCTCAACTGCCTCAGGTGATGCTCTTTGCAAGTCTGTCCTCTACCGAGCTCTTCCCTATGCTGACAGGCCAGGCATTACTATGGAATCCCCTGCTCAAAACTTCAGGTTTCATCTTGCTCAGGTAATCCCTCTTCCCTGCTCTTTTTCTTTTCTTCATGAGTTTTCGTGCTGACCTTCTTGGGTGATGTCTTCCCAGGTTTTGAAATATGGGTCTATCACCTTTGAGCTAAGCGACTTTCAGGGGCAAAGGATGGCAGAACTGGGCCAGGAATTAGAGCTGAGCAACAAGAAAGTAGCTGAGCTATCTGCCCAACTGTCCACACAGCAGAGTTCTCATGAGGAGCAGCTTTCTCAACAAGCTCGTGAAATTGAGTCTCTACAGGATCAGCTGAAGAAGTTGCAAGATGAAAGGGAGATGGCAGCTGCTGCTGAAATGACTACCAGAGCTGAGGCTACTTCTATTCAAGCTGATGCTGCCCAGAACGATAAGCTTCTCAGTCTAAGGGAAGATGAAATTTCTGTGATGAAGAGCTAGGATAACTTTCTGCTCCAACAACTTTCCACCCAACAGTCTCAGCTTTCTACCCTTCAAAACGAGCTTCAAGTAGCCAATGACCAGTTGGGGTCCATGGACAGGGATTGGGAGACTCACTTCTATGATGCTTGACTGATAGCTTACACGTGTGTCTGTGCCTCATATCAAGTAGATTGGTCTCTTGTTGAGCAGAATTTGAAGGATCATGTAGGTCAGGCTCCTATAGAGGGAGAGGTGACCCCAGCCTCCATTGTAGCTTACATGGAGTCCTACAAGCAGCTTCCTGGAGGTGCTGCTCCATCTGAGGAGATAGTGGGTGATAGTCCTGCTGCTGAGGCTGCTGATGAACCTCCTATGCAAGAAGACCATGCTGAGGCTGAGCAAGAGCAGAAGACCTTTGCTATGGAGGTGGAAACCAGTGCTCGTGAACCCATGGCTGAAGATGTTGCCCCTGAGCCAGGCCAAGCAACTGCCCAAGAGGAGGCAGATCAACCTGATTAGGGTCCAGCTGGTGTTGAAGTTGTACCTGTCCAACCTCAACCTGAGACTGCTCACAGTTCAGTAGGTGGTGCTGAAGCAATGGATCAGGATCAGCAGGAAGAAGGTGTCCTGGTGCCCAGGGTGGTGAGGTGATTAACCTCATATAGGAAGTTTCGCAGCTACCAGCACCTGGCTCTCCTGTGAGCTCCGCTCGTGCACCTCCTGTTGAGCTTTACTTTTGCTTCTTCATTGGTCTTCTGTTCTTCTGTAATTTTTGATCCAGCTTTTATGAACAATTGGTTAATTGTATTTCAAGTAACAAACTACTAATTATGTAACCTCGTGGCTGGTTTTGCACTAGACCACCCTTTTGAGTCTGTTGTGTAGCTGTCGATTTAGCTTGTTGACTTTGATTCCTTTATGTGCAATTTTCCTTACTTTCAAAGTTTTTGTTTTTTCCATGCTTGTTGCCCTACTTGTTGCCTGCTGTTGTCTAGCTATCTATTGCTATTTTGCTTGAGCACCTCTTGCTTCCCTTCCAACCTAACAACTATTTCCCCTCTAGTGGTGGGAGATAGCTGTTGTGAAGGAAGTATGGTTGTGGTCTCTAGGTACTTGGGCCATTCATATTTATGTTTTATGTAGTTGTATGTGTTTGTTTTATGGAATGTGAGTGACAAAGTTCCACCTCAAGTATGCCATGTCTATAACATCCTGCTATACTTTCGTTTCACTTTGCAAACTTAGTCCCACTCACGCATCTGGGCCCCCGAGCAGCAACTTTACCCAAGCCCATTGCGATGGAACTACACCATTTCCCCCACCAAGGCTTGATAGAGGTGGGTTGCTTCCAATGGGCAACTCCACATACACAGGTTTAGCCTGTAGCTCCTTGTAGTGGTTCCAGGTCTATGTTTCAGCCTTGAGCTGTCTCAATTCCAACACATTTCAACCACATTTCGCAAAACATAAGATTCATTTATTGCAACATTGACCAAAGTACATTTTCGCATATAATGTTAGGAGTTACAATCACTTCTGTTACAAAAGATAAACTAATCACACAGCAAGTACTTACACAAAGTACATTTTGAACTGGTCAGCATTCCATATGTTGGGGAGTGTCGTCCCATCTAGCTTCATTAGCCTGTAAGTTCCAGGGTGGAGTTGCTGATGAACATGGTAGGGTCCTTCCCAAGTAGCTGACAGCTTCCCGTGGACATTTCCGTTTTGAACAGCTACTTCCTTCCTTAGGACTAGGTCTCCCACTTCTAGCTTTCTGTTTTTCACCTTTTTGTTGTAGTATTTCTTGAATCTGTCCTGGTATCTTGGCAGCCTTACTGCTGTTTCCTCCCGGAGGGACTCTATTAGGTCGAGCTCTTCCAGCCTGGCCTTGTCATTTGCTACTGCATCATAGAATTGTACTCTCAATGATTCACTCCCCACCTCTACTGGCATCAAACACTCAGACCCATACACCAGAATTTGGGTCTTCCCTGTGGCCTCCTTGACAGTCGTTCATAGTGACCAGAGGGTGCTGCACAATTCATGTAGCCACTTGTTTTTTTGATCATCCAGCCTCTTCTTTAGGGATGCTAGTATTTGCTTGTTGGCAGCCTCTGCTTGTCTGTTAGACTGTGGGTGGCACACAGCTGAGTATGCAAACTTGATGTGGTACTTGGCTAACCATGCTTTCAGGCCGTCATTGTCAGATTGCTTGCCGTGGTCCATAACCATGCACATAGGGAGGCCATACCTTGCTATGACATTTTGCCAGAAGAAGCGCTTGACCTGCTTTTCGGTGATCTGGTCCAGGCTGTCTGCCTCTATCCACTTACTAAAGTAGTCAATAGCTACAATCAACCATCTCTTTCTTCCAACTGCTTTTGGGAATGGACCTAGTAGGTCAAGCCCCTATTGGACGAAAGGGATTGGGTTCAGGACTGGTCGCAGGTTGTTGGCTGGTTGGGTGATGCTAGGAGCAAACTTCTGGCACTTCTCGCATTTTTGGACCAGCTCCTTCGCATCTACTGCCATGCTTGGCCAATAGTAACCAGCTCTCATAACCTTCAAAGTCAGGCTCTTTGAACCCATGNATGTTTCAGCCTTGAGCTGTCTCAATTCCAACACATTTCAACCACATTTCGCAAAACATAAGATTCATTTATTGCAACATTGACCAAAGTACATTTTCGCATATAATGTTAGGAGTTACAATCACTTCTGTTACAAAAGATAAACTAATCACACAGCAAGTACTTACACAAAGTACATTTTGAACTGGTCAGCATTCCATATGTTGGGGAGTGTCGTCCCATCTAGCTTCATTAGCCTGTAAGTTCCAGGGTGGAGTTGCTGATGAACATGGTAGGGTCCTTCCCAAGTAGCTGACAGCTTCCCGTGGACATTTCCGTTTTGAACAGCTACTTCCTTCCTTAGGACTAGGTCTCCCACTTCTAGCTTTCTGTTTTTCACCTTTTTGTTGTAGTATTTCTTGAATCTGTCCTGGTATCTTGGCAGCCTTACTGCTGTTTCCTCCCGGAGGGACTCTATTAGGTCGAGCTCTTCCAGCCTGGCCTTGTCATTTGCTACTGCATCATAGAATTGTACTCTCAATGATTCACTCCCCACCTCTACTGGCATCAAACACTCAGACCCATACACCAGAATTTGGGTCTTCCCTGTGGCCTCCTTGACAGTCGTTCATAGTGACCAGAGGGTGCTGCACAATTCATGTAGCCACTTGTTTTTTTGATCATCCAGCCTCTTCTTTAGGGATGCTAGTATTTGCTTGTTGGCAGCCTCTGCTTGTCTGTTAGACTGTGGGTGGCACACAGCTGAGTATGCAAACTTGATGTGGTACTTGGCTAACCATGCTTTCAGGCCGTCATTGTCAGATTGCTTGCCGTGGTCCATAACCATGCACATAGGGAGGCCATACCTTGCTATGACATTTTGCCAGAAGAAGCGCTTGACCTGCTTTTCGGTGATCTGGTCCAGGCTGTCTGCCTCTATCCACTTACTAAAGTAGTCAATAGCTACAATCAACCATCTCTTTCTTCCAACTGCTTTTGGGAATGGACCTAGTAGGTCAAGCCCCTATTGGACGAAAGGGATTGGGTTCAGGACTGGTCGCAGGTTGTTGGCTGGTTGGGTGATGCTAGGAGCAAACTTCTGGCACTTCTCGCATTTTTGGACCAGCTCCTTCGCATCTACTGCCATGCTTGGCCAATAGTAACCAGCTCTCATAACCTTCAAAGTCAGGCTCTTTGAACCCATGTGGTGCCCACAAATCCCTTCATGGACCTCTCAGAGCACATAGTTTCCTTCAACTTCGTCAACACACTTCATCAGGGGCTGACTAGTGTATGACCTGCGGTACAGCTTCCCGTCAATAATCACGTATCTCCTAGTTGCTAGCTTAACCTTTCTTTTCTTTGTTCTGTCACAATTTAAGGGCTCTCCCTTGATGAAAGAAAGTATTTCCTTCATCCAATCAGCCTGCTGGGTGACCCGGTATGCCTACATGGGCTGCTTGCTGGTGCTTCTCGCGGGTAGGACTTCCACAAAAACTGACCTACTCAGCTCTTGCAGACTAGAGCTAGCAAGCTTGCTAAGGGCGTCTGCTTGAGTGTTAGCCCCTCTTGGGACCAGTTCGACCTGGAAGTCTGTTATTGATGAGGTCAGATTTTTCATTTTATGTAGGTAGTCAGCGAGCACCGGGTCTCTAACCTCATACTCCCCCTGAACTGATTGGCCACAAGCTGGGAATCGGTTTTCAAGTGAACTTTTCTGGCCCCCATGGATATGCACAGCTGCAGACCAGCTATGGCGGCTTCATATTCTGCCTCATTGTTGGTTGCCTTCAACTGGAACTTAAGTGCGTATTCAAGCACGTCGCCTTCAGGTGATACCATCACCACGCCAGCTCCAGCTCCGTGGACGGTAGATGAACCATTTGTGCTCAATGTCCAAGGTCCTACCTGCTGCCTGCTCACTGCATGAGCGTTCTGCTAGGAAATCTGCTAGAGCTTGTGCTTTGATTGTTGTTCTTGCTTGAAAGGTTATGCCAAAGGCTGTCAGCTCTACAGCCCATTTTGTCAATCTTCCTGATTTCTCCATTTTCTCCAGAATCTTTTCCAGCGGGAGGTCGGTTAGTACCACTATTGGATGAGCATCAAAGTAAGGCCTGAGCTTCCTTGCTGCAACTATGACTGCATAGGTAGCTTTCTCCATCATGGTGTACCTGGTCTCAGCCCCTGTTCGCGCATGGCTAACAAAGTATATTGGTTGCTGTTTCTTCTCCTCTTCCTTCAAAAGCACTACGCTAACTCCGACCTGTCCTACTGCAATGTAGACATATAGAGTCTCTCCTGGTGTAGGTCTGGCCAAGGTTGGCAGCTACCAGATGGGCTTTCAGGTCCTCGAAAGCTTTGCTTTGCTCAGGTCCCCAGCTGAAGTTCTTGTTCCCTTTTAGAACTTAGAAGAAAGGTTGTGTCTTCTCTGACGCCTTGGAGAGGAATCTTGATAGAGCCGCCATTCTACCTGGCGGCTTCTGAATATCTTTGATTGACTTAGGTTCTAGAAGGTCCAAGGCTGCCTTCACCTTGTCAAGGTTCGCATCTATTCCTCTCTCACTGACTAGGAATCCCAAGAACATTCCAGATCTTACTCCAAACACACACTTTTTTGGATTCAATTTCACATTGTATTTTCTCAGGTTGTTAAAGGTCTCGCGCAGGTCTTTGACGTGGTCGCCTGACTCCACGCTCTTAACTATGGCATCGTCTACGTAGACCTCTAGGTTTCTGCCCTTCTGGTCTGTGAACACCCTGTCCACCATCCTCTGGTAGGTGGCTCCGGTGTTTTTGAGGCCAAAGGGCATCGTCACGTAGTTAAATACTCCTCCAGAAGTAATAAATGCAGTTTTATCTTTGTCGGCAGGATGCATGAAGATTTGGTGATAACCCGAGAACGCGTCCATGAAGCTTAACCTGGCGTGGCCGCTGGTGGAGTCGACCAGCTGGTCAATCCTTGGCAGGGGATAATAACCTTTGCGGCAGGCTCGGTTCAGGTCTGTAAAGTCACGCACATCCTCCATGCCCCACTTGCCTTCCTGACCATGACGACATTGGCTAGCCACTCTGGGTATCGACAGTGTTCGATGAAACCTGCATCCAGTAGCTTCTGGACCTCTACAGCTATGGCCCTGTCCTTTTCTTCTGAAAAAGCTCTCTTCTTCTGCTGAATGGGTTTCTTGTCAGCAGCTACACTTAGGTGGTGCAAGATGATGTCAGGGCTCACACCTGGCATGTCTGAGGCTGAATAAGCGAAGACGTCGTTTTGCTCCCTCAACAGCCCTATGAGGTTGCACCTCTCATCAGCATCCATCTTAGTTTTAATCTTCACCGTTTTCTCATACCCTTCTTCGAGTAACACCTCTTTAGTATCCTCCTCCGGTTGGGCAGCCTCTTTTCCCTTTTACGGTCCTTCAGGCCTGACATAAGCTTCTATATCAGTCGGGTCTTGTCGAGCTGCCAGGTTTACATCTTTTTGCTTCTTTTTCTCAATCTTGGCAAAAAGCTCTTCAGCAGCTCTCTTGGCCCTTTCAGATTCTTCTCTTCTTGGTAGCATGACCTGGGATAGGTTGCAGGTCCTAGCTGATTCTCGAGACCCTCTGAGGCAAGCCACCACCCCCTTGTCTGTGACGTACTTAAAGCGTAGGTGGTATGTAGAAGCCACCCCTTCAAATTTGTCTACGAAGGTTCTCCCCATAATCACATAATAAGGTGAAGGTGTATCTACCACATGGAATTTGACCATAGCAGTTCTTCGCAGGTCATCATTCCCCAGCGTTACGGGCAGAGTGATGTCCCCTTTAGGGATGATGTAGTCTCCCGTGAAGCCTGTGATGGGACCTGGTGAAGGAGCTAGGAACTCGTCTTTCAGCCCCATTTTCTTGAACGTGGTGTAATAGATCACATTGACGGAGCTGCCTCCATCAATCAGCACCTTATGGACCAAGTGATTACACATCTGTATCCAGCACACCAGTGGGTCATTGTGAGGGTATACCACCCCCCTACAGTCATCTGGTCCGAAGCTGATTGTGGGCAGTGTTGACAGCATAGGGTGAGCTTTTTGCTCTGCTGGCATGACTGTACCTCCCTTTAGACCTCTGATCTGGTTTTTCAGGGAGCTTCTGGATGGCAGGTCTCCGAAGATCACCATCAGCTCTTTCAGTTTTTTTTCTGATCTTTACCCTCTTGATCTTTACGTTCCCTGTTCTGGTCCTGTGCCTTGGACCAGTCAAGGTATTGTTTAAACTTTCCTTTCTTGGACAGGTCCTCGATTTTGTTCTTGAGGGACCTGTAGTCATTGGTATGATGCCCTTTGGCTTCATGAAATTCGCAGTCCGCATCAGTGTTTCTGCCTATCCTCTCTTTTCTCTCATGCCTCTTCCATCCCCCTTCAGCCTTATGAGTGGCGTATATGAGGGCCCTATCTGCTACCAAGGGTGTGTAGCTCTCATACTTCTTTGGGTTTTCCTGGGGATCTGTCTTTCTTTTGTCCACCTTCTTCTTCTTACCATTAGCCTTTCCTCTTTCCCCTGCTGTCTCAACTCTCTGGTCATGTTGGCCTGTTGCAATCACTCTATTGAACTCTTCACTCCGGATGTACTTGTCAGAGACCCTTAGAGCTTCAGCCAAGCTAGTAATGGATTCTCTGGTGAGGTGGTCCCTGAATGGACCAGGCTTTAGACCATGCTACAGAGCTAAGATAACTACATCCGGCTAGATGGTGGAGACAGCCACAGCTTCTCTGTTAAATCTTCCCAGGTATTCCCTCAAGGACTCATCTGGAGCCTGTTTGACAGCCATGAGATCTACCGAGGTCTTTTCCCTTCTCCTTCCGCTGACGAAGTGGTCGTAAAATAGCTGTGAGAGCTGCACAAAGTTGTGTATACTCCCAGGTGGTATCCTCCTGAACCATGCTTGAGTCATTCCTGTCAACGTGGAGGGAAAGTGCTTGCACCATGTGGCGTCCGAATATGCGCCTAAGTGCATGCAACCCTCGTAGACTGCTATGTGGTCGGTGGGGTCCCCACTCCCATCGAACTTGAGGTGAGAAGGGATTCTCACCTTGCTTGGCACTTGTATTGAAATGTTATGGCTGAAGGGTGAGGAGGAAGGGATTCTTACATCTTGTGGTTGAGCAGGTCCACCTCAATGGTCTGTCATCGCCTATTGGCGGGGGCTTCCATCATGAGCCTCTGATGACAACCTCCTCGTTGCGGACCTCTCATGACCCGTAGGTTGAGGGCCCAACCTATCTTTTGCGGAAAACCTCTCGCCCACCCTTTGCTTAACCGACAGCCTTTCGCCCAGCCTGTCGAAGACTGCACTCCTTTGTTGGTGGGTTTGAGCAGGTTGTCTGCTCTTGGGAGGCCCCATGGCCTCTTTTTCTGCGGACATGTAACTCGAGTACCTCCGCTCCCTGTTACTATTGCTCTCATTCTGGGAGAAGTACGCTGGCGTGGTATGGCTGGGTTCCTCGTACCATTATGGGTTCTTTTCCTTTTGGAGGGAGGTGAACCATTCTTCCTCCTACCAACTTGGTCTGAGCTGGGTTCCGGAGCGTGCTCTGTTTTGCTCCATTTCGTATCTACCCTCTCTTTCGGCTTTACCTCGCGAAACTCCTTCTAGATTCAGCTTCCTATGGGTACTCCCCGTCGTCTTGGAGAGAGGTGGTCTCCCCTGAGGAGATTTCTCTTTGCTCTTCCTCCCTTTCCCTTCCTCAGAAGGGGCAGCGCTGTTTTTTCCATAAGATTGCATCACTGTTTGCATTACTCTTATGCCTGTCTCCAACTGTGAGGGTGTGGGAAGGTTTGGTGGTCGTGGAGACTCATCCTCGGGCCCTTCGGGGTGGTTTGATGGGGCATTGGTGTTTCCCTCATGGGAAGGGTACATCTTCCCCTTTCCCTTGCTTGTGGCAGGAACCATGTTCCTATTTCTTTCTTCACGCAGGTAAGGGACGTGGCTTCATTCTGGCGTCTTGTTGGACCGACTGGATAATCCCTCACCTTAGTTTGCCCTCGGAATGGTGTTTGAGGATCTGGCCCTTCCCCATGAATTGCGTGTTGCAGAACGGGCCGCGGAATGGGCTGAGTCGCCTCCACTCCCCCCCGACGAGGAGAAGCATGTTTCAGCGTGGGCCATGGCAGGCCAATGACAGACTTTTGTGGCGCTCTACCCTCCTTCTAGCGCCAATTGTTTCGGGGTGAAACTATGCCAATGGAGTTGACCACCAGCTTAGGTAGAGCTGCTCTGTGTGAACCTACTAGCCAAGATGTTCCCTGCACAATAACATACATCACTAGCCTCGGGGGTGTTTCCGAGGAACGCCCCTCCGACGCTCAAGTCAGTTTAGACAGAGAAAGTATGTCCTTGTGCAAGAAGAGTTTTTGTGTATGTGGATATGTTACCTCTCTCATGTCATGACTAGCTTTATATAGTAGTGTGCTGGAGGTCTTTTTACAAGAACCTGGTGGGGTCTGCCCCAGCTCAGCCTTGGTAAAAAGGAGACCAGTAAGAATGACCTGCTGGTAAGTCAACTAGGTCTGTTGTCAAGGAGCTCAGTGGTCAGGTGAGGCAGTTATTGAGGTCACGAGCTATAATCAGGTCATAGCTCCCCAACAACATTTATTCTATTGAATTTTATGATATCAAAATTTGGACAACAATTTATTTAATATTTAAAGCCTTTAAAAATCAATCTAAACTTCATAAAATCATCATAAATACACACAACAACAATTCATGATCATAATATTGAAGTTTAAATCATAAAAATTTATAAAAATCAAGAAACCCTAATCTAAAATTTCATGAACTACAATTTAATGCATGCTTTAAAACAAATCATAACTTCATAAAACATGATTGAAACTTATAAAATCATGATTAAACATGAATATAAACATGAATTTGCAAAATTAAATCAAAAAGAAAGAAGGAGAAATTTCTTTTATCTTTTTTAAAGTGTTCGAAAATACCGAGTTGGGAGGAGGTGGCCGGCGGTGTCGAGCGACGGCGGCGAGGAGGCGTCGAAGCTGCTGCAGGTGGCTCTGCAGAATCATACAACAAAAAAAATTCTTTCTCCCTCGCCAAAACCAAACCAAAAAAATATATATATTTTTCTATTTTTTTTTCGGATTCTTCCTCTCTTTTTTTCCTCTTTTTCTCTCTCTAAATTTTGGAATCCTAATGCCAATTATGAAAGATAAAATCTAAAAGTTTGGGCTTTAAGTGTATTTATAGGCCCCAAATTAGGATTTGGTAAAGCCATACTTATCCTAAAGAGTGGAAATTACCTTTATGCCCTTGCCTTAAGAATAAATTAGGAAACTCTTAATAAATTCCATTTTTAGAAACTGTTAAAAATATTTTATAAAACGTAAAATATCATTTATAAACACAAAATAATTATTTTTAATTAAAACCTTTAAAAAAAATTTTCGTTTTATATTCTTATGAATACAACTTTTCAGTAAAAATATTGAAATTATACATATATAATACAAAAATAATTCCTTAAAATAAGTGAAAATATGGGGTATTACACAGATGTGGGAGGTTACAGGAGTAGGTGCGTGATGAGATGCGAGGTGAGATGCATGTAGTGATGGCTGCAACGGAAAGGAGAAACAGATAGTATATGGAGGAGATGATGAGTCAAATCCCTCGATTCGAAAGTGACTTTTTTTCTCCTTTGCAAAATCATTGTCGGGACATAACGTGTTATTATATGTCATTTAGTTCGATGTGTTTAGGACATACAATGTTTCGGTCTAATTATTTGATCATTAATGTCATCGACACATTAGAATGAAAAAGATTATAAAATATACAGGTTTGAAGGTACTAATTTAGCTCAATTCATCATCTCCTCACAAAAATAAAATAAAAAAAAGAAGAAACTTCAATTACAACAAATACCACTAACAAATACCATCAAAAATTAACAACGGATTTCCATTTTTGGGCAACAAATTTCCATCGCAAAAACACTAAATTCTGACAAAATTTTCCATCGGAAATTCCCAACAAAATTTTCCGTCATAATTTAGTGTCTTAGCAATGGGAAGTTCCATCACAAAGTAGGTTCATCAAATACTCCTGATTTTATCGCAAATTCCATCGCCAAAAATTTGCGATGGAATATCCATCATAAATTCCCAAATTTGCAAGAAACTAACTTTTGATGGAAGGTTTGCAACTGAAACCCGTCGCCAACCAGATTCTAAACCTTTTGCTACAGAATTAATCAGTAGCAAATTACTTTTCTTCCAACACCCTTTTTGAATCCGATAGAATTGTAAAAATAGCATTGAAAATGCCCTTTATTTCCAACACGTTGTGCATTCCTGATGACATATGAGTTGGTCGAATTGTGTGGCGTATATAGGATCTCCAAAACAAATATATTGTATACATAGATAGATAGAGCGATGTGATGAGGGAGAAAGATCAAATTGAGACTTAAAAATAATACTTTTCGTGCAATCAAAATATACAATCTTTAATTATGGAGCTTCACTTTATACAAAAACAATATTTTACTTTAAATCAAAACCACCACTTGAATAAAAACATGATGATGATGTATGTGATAAATATAAAATGTGCTAATTTTTTTTATTACAAAATCAAACTAATTATGTAATTTATTAATGAAAAAGAAGTGATAAGGAGAATTTGGGAAATCGTCATTATAAAAACTCCAAAATTATGAGTAATCAATTGTAGGTAAAAGTGAATCTAAAGAGTACAAAAAATATAGTGGAGATGTCTTAAATCCGTCCTTGCATCGAGAAGAAAGGCCTTAGCCTAAGCGCACATCTTGTGCTTGGGGACATGTCAATATTTTACCGATTTCTAATGCATTTGTGATATTAGGCGACAAATAATTAATTCATTTCCATAATGAATATATTTCCATAATAAATTCAATTCCATAATTAAGATGTTAAGGGACAAGTAATTAATTCATTTCCATAATAAATTCAATTCCATAATTAAGATATTAGGGGACAAATAATTAATTCATTTCCATAAGTTTAGAGTTGATTTGAGCCAACTCTAATTCCATCTATAGGTTGGATTTAAAATCATTTGATTTGGACACTTAAATCATTTCAAACTTCTTTTTATGCATTTGTGAAGCACAATCCTCAATATCAAACTTATTGCAACGCAATAATTTTCAATCATTTCACGTTAACTTGGGGAGATATTTTTTGTGTCGACAACTATTAATTATTGTCGATGAAAAACAGTGAATTTTGTTTTTTTTTGGTGAGAAATCATGAGTTTCTACACAGAAGGTTCTTATTATTAAACATGGTACACACAATCTTACAAAATGATTTACTAAACCTTCACAAGCTTCATGTTACCTGTTAACAGAGTACTAAGTAATACTTAAAACAGAACAAGACTACCAGTTTACAAAGAGCCGTTATTTTTAGTTTACATTTGGAAGCCATGCTATTGAATCTGCAGAAATAAAATGGCAAACAGGTTTCAGGCCTGGTTTGGTCTTAAGAACATGAAAGGCACGATGATTTGGATTAGGGGTGAAACTAATTCGGTTTAAAACCGAAAACCACACCGCACCAAACCATTTTTAAATTATGGTTCGGTCTTTTTATAATTCTGGTGCGGTTTGGAGCGAAATTTTTTCAAAATTCGGTGTTCGGTTTGGAGTTGGTGCGGAGAAATAGAAACCGAACTCCAAACCGTACACCAAACCGTATAAAAGCCTAAACTATATCAAGGGCTTAAGGCCCAAAAATGAATAAAACCCTAAAAATATAAATGGAGTTAGTGACTCTATTTCAATATCTTTTAAACTCTCTTTAAATCTCATGTTCCTTATGTTCTTCATTTTTCGCCATTTGTAGTTCTTTCTTTTTTTAATTTCGTTCTTCATTCCTTCTTTGGCTTTCTCTAGCTAAATACCTCAATCCCTCAAAGTCACTATTCTTTTTTATTATTTGTTCTACAATCCTTGTTCTTTTGCGTCATTTCTTTCTCTCCTTAACACATCGATCTTCAATCAATTGATTCAACACTTAGCTAGTATTATTGAAATTTTAAACTAACTAACTTGGTGTTATTTTAAAGAATGATGTAAACTACTACAAGTAGCCCTAATACTTAACTTCTCTTTGTTTCTAATTTGTTATTGTGGAACATAAATTTTGTACTAGTTTGAAAGTAAGGCATTATACCAAGATTCAAGATCGAATTTTCTAGATTTCTGGTAAACAATTAAGTATGACTAGTAATTCGGTTTGGTTTGGATCCAAAACCCAAACACCGAATTTGTTTGGTCTGGTTTGGTTTGGAGTGAAATTTAGATTGGTTTGGATTGGAGTGGAAATTCATAAACCGAAATAATATGGTTTGGATTTGGAGTTTGCTATAATCCAAACCGTACACCGAACTTTCACCCCTAATTTGGATTCCAGCTAGAAGTGTCCATGTGACACGTTGCAATTGCCTCAGTTTGTTTTCCGTCAGCGCCAACTAAGGAAATACGATATATATTTGTTTTCTTAATGTTGTGACAAATAAGCACCACAAATGGATCATTAATTTTATGACACACCATATTCTCTTTATCATCACTTCCTATTTTTTGAACTTTTTGAAATGTGTATTCCATAGGTACGCCATTTTGTTGTTTTGTCGCCACCACCATATAGTTGTTATTTCCATAGTTTAAGTTCGAGGTAACAATGTCAACCATAGCTTCCAATGAAGTTGCACAATGTCTTACCTCATCTTTAATGCCTGAGTGTTCACAATTTTTCAGAATCTTGTCAATGCGTTCTACTAAAATGGATTTAGGCTTTATTGAGAGGATATTTAAGATCACTTGGAGCTTATCAGATTTAGTAGGAATGGATTTTGCAATGCTGAATGGTAGAATCTTGGCTTTCTTATCAATGTTTTTGAAGTATATCTTTAATTTTGTTCCTTCTGCAAATAATTTATTAGTTGTAAAAAATGTAGGTTGATGATCTTCTAGTAATCTAGGATTATGTTTTTGAATTGTGCTCAATAAATGAGCATCTTTTTCACTTGAGAAATATTTTCCACTGTAAAACCACAGAGCATTTTCACCATATTCATCTTCCTTTACGTTAAGTAATTCACCAATTTCATCGTATGATCCTGTAAGGAAATTTAAACAAAAAAAAAAATTAAAATGTGAAGAAAAAAAATTAATGGGGGAAATTGTATGTTTTGCTTCTTTGTTCGATGAAAATTTACAGATAGAACAAAAATTCTATAAAAATTACAAATTAAAACACAAATCAAAAGGTGGAATAACAAATCGCAAAATCTTTAATTTTTGGTGCTAGGGAGTCGTCCATAAGGGTGGGAATGAGAAACTATCCCAGGATCGACTGAAACCGGGAGGAAATTAAGCTTTAACAACTTGAGCTACCCCTCATTTTAGGATAACAACTATTTGTGCATAAATTAAAGGATAAAAAGAGACCAAGGTATAAGTTATGTAACTCAACTAGAGATCCAAATTTATAATGCAAAGATTGATTTAGGTTTAGAAATTCACCTAGTTGCAAGCTTTCTCTTAACGATTTTGGCATAGGGTTATTGCCCACTTTTGTTTTCCAGTATATCTGAGCAGGTGACTCAATTGCTTCACTTAATTTGACAACCAATTGCTATAAGAATCCAAAATAGCAAAAGAAAACAAAAATCAACATAAACAATGGTAAAATAGTTATGTGGCACAGATTAAAGTCAATTGTATTTAACCAATCTTAGGGGCAAAGGTTACAAGTCTATTTTACTTATAATTCCAAATTTCCTACATTACATAGTTATTGAAATAATAATTCAAAATTTGTATGTTGATAATCTACTTTTGTTATTTTCACGAAATGATTATTATCTAAACTTTACTTGTACATGATTTTACAATGTGCAATTACTGCTTCAATTTGTTTGATTGTGAATTATTGATAATTATATGCGGTTTCGCTTGATGCAGGACTTATAGTAAAGTTGTTTCAAATTAGACTAATCCATATGATAATGTTCCAATAAAACTTTAAATTTCTTTACCCTCTAAGTAGTTTGTAGCATTTTTGAAGGTATAAGATATTTTTTGTTTTAATTGATTTGGTATTGTAAAGGAAACATATCATCGAACCTCATTGGTCACTTATTGCATAAATTATTTATATTAAAGTTAAAGGAATGAGGGATTTATTAACATACCATGGAACTTATTAATTAGTTGTAAGGTGTTATTTACTTGTATTGAAATTTTAAAATTTTCAAAAATTCATTGTAATTTGTAAATACAATTTGACGACTACAAAAATTTCTCTTCCTAAAAAAATCAAAGATGAAGGAACTAATTATCTATAAATAATTAAAATGCTATAATATTTGTCTTCTAAGAGTTTGTGGTAAATGGAAAAGGCTCAATCTTATCATACAAATTAACAATAAACAAATTTTTTATAAAAAAAAAAGCATGAAGGAAAAAGACAAACTATCTTTCTAAACTACTCCATTTGTTCCATTTTGTTTGATACGTTTTCATTTGCACATTTGTCACTGCACTTTTTTTTTTTACCTTAAATATCCGTTGTTGTATATATGTAAAGAATATAATAAATTACTTATGGTAACCATACAAAAAAACACCCAACATGAAAATATTTTTGTATATTCTAAAAGTAATTTAACAATTTCTCTCATCTTATGAATATTGTCAAGATTCCAATTGTATGAAAAAAAAAGGATGGAGTAATATTTAATTTCAAGACTAATAATATTATTTTTCTTTTTCTTCATCATTAAAAAACTGAATTATCTTTTGTATGTCTAACTTTTAGTCCTGAAATATTGTTTCGCTTTTTTATAATTAATATCTAAGTTAAATTAAATAATTACAACAATAACATTTTGGATATTGCTAAGATATTGAAAATAGGTTCGCTTTCATGTTTAAATTTAATTGGAATAAGAGCCTTGATTTTTATGCAAGAATGTAGCCTTACACTGATCCTAGAAGCAAATAAAGAGAGTTAAAAATAAAAAAAAAAAAAAAAAAAAATACCACTGTAGCTAGGAAGATAAGTAGCAGAAAAGAAGCTTTTAAAGTCTTCATGACTAAAACTATTAATTAAGAAGTAGTTAATTGAGTACTAAAGAGGTGATATGATTTTAGATTGGTATGATGGGTTTGAGATCAATGGAGTTGTTGTCTATTTATAATGAAGTCATGTCATTTATAGAGAAAGATAAACAATCATTAAATTCCACCTAACCTTCCATGATAAGCTAGCAATAAATTCCACCTAACCTTCCATGCATAGTTTCAATACATGGTTTGAATGACTCTTTACTTTAAGAGTGTGTGCAAGTGCCATGTCTTGACTATCATAACACAATTGGAGATGCATATATGTAAATTCCAACATTTTACATATAGTGATATATCTTGAGATGGATATATGTAACTTCCATCATTACTCCTTTAATTATGCTCAGTCTATCGCATCAATCATGTTTTCGTAATTATCTTATTGTTATAAGTTACAAAGCCTCCATCTGATTTTTATTTCTAGCTTTATCTTGTATTTTAATGTAACTGGTGCTACTTGGTTAATATACCCATCTACTTCCACGTGTAATTCACTTATTCCTACATCATATCGTAATTTTTTTTATTTTGAAGGACCTCTTCCTTTAGTTATGAATATTTTTCTCATGTAGCTGACCCCAATGCTGAAATTAAGGCTTCGACTGATTGTTTGATTGATTAATTGATTTCTAGCTTTTGTTTTTAAAGTTTCGATGTTGCTATTTCCATCAAAAAAAAAACTTGAACAAAAATTTAATAAAAACATTGTTTGTGTTAAAAAATTGTTCCAATCAAGAAATTTAAAATTAGACTAGATTGGAAGCCATGAATTATCACTTTTATAGACCAAGGACTAAACTGGTCTAAATTCTAGGTCGAGGGGGGGGGGGGGGGGGGGAAAA
>PYUH01000324.1:210695-275375 GCA_016808085.1 Suaeda aralocaspica | reverse complement strand
GGGGGGGGGGGGCGAAAACTTGCACTCTACTCAAAATAAGTTAAAAGGAATAAATTTTGTGATTTTTTAGATTAAATATGGTTATATAACTCCAAAAAATTTTACTAATTATTTTCACTACAAGCAAAGCGGGCAATTTGCGACGAACTATTCCGACGGAAAGAGAATTCATTATAAATTTGTAAATTTTCGGCGAAAGAGATTTCTAATGAAAACTGCAGTCAGAAATTTTTGACCAAAAAAGTATATCATAAAACTGGATTTGTGACGGATAAACCTGTTAGAAATATGCGATAAAATTTTCCGATTGGTAAAATCTATCGCAAAGTCCCTCCTAAAAATTCAGGAAAAAAAGTTACTTCTAGATTTTTGTTGCAAACTTGCAGCACAAAAACTCTAATACTCTAATTCCCCCAAAACCCCAAATGGTTCTTCACCCCCCCCCCCCCCCCCCANNCCCCCCCCCCCTCTCCCAAAACAAAACCTACCAACCACCATTGCCACCGGCTACTCACCCACCAAATTCTGTCAACCTGCTGCCCTTTTTAGCCCCCAATGCCACACCCCGAAATCCCTAATTTGCCAAAACTCCAAACCCTATATCCCTAATTCGCCTAAACTCCACCACCAAAACGACCCAACTCTTAATTCGCCTCAGTTTCCACAACTAAAACGGTAATACCCCACATTTTCACGTATTTAAACAAAGTATTTTTGTATTTTATGCGTATAATCTTCGTATTTTATTCGTATAATTTTAATATTTTTATTGAAAATTATGTTCAATAGAAGTATTAAATAAAGAAATTAATAAAAATAAAAATAAATAATAAAGTTTTGGTTAAAAGTAGTTATTTGTGTTCTTAAATAATATTTTTATGATTACAAATATTTTAAAAGCTTCTAAAAATAAATTTCAAAGGTTTCCTAATTTACTTAGGAGCATTCATGGGCCTCACCAAAATCCTACTTTGGGGCCTATATATACCATACAAAACCTAAATTTCCAACTTTTCATGATCACACTAGTCATTAGGATTCCAAAAATCTGGAGAGAAAAAGGGAGAAAAAAAAGAGTTGCAAATTCCGAAAAAAAAAACAAAAAATAATAGTTTGGAAATTTTGAAAAAATAAAAATTTAAAGCTGCCTTGGGATCCGTACCCAGTCGAACCTGTTGTTGCTAAAGCAATGAGGTGGGGTAGGGACTGTGAGGATTTCGCTGACGTAGACTGGACGCGTGAATGGATTGGTTGCCTGTTGACGTACCCTCCAAGTACCTGCAAAAAAGGGACAATAATCCTCGTAGGATTATTTCCCCCTCCGATGCTTAAATAAGTATTTGAAGGAGAGTAAGTGAACAATAATCAACAAGTAAACAATTCTAGAGAGAAGTTCTAGAGAGAAGTTTTCCCTTTTTAGTAAGTGTTTTTTGTCTTGATTTCAGTGTACTTGTTATCAGAATTTTTGGACTATTTATAGCCTCAAGTACAATTTCTTACCCACTGAGATTGTGACACTTGTCATCATCTCTTTGATTATCTTCCTTCATTTGCCTAATGGGCTTTTTAGAAGGGAATTATAAGGCCCCATGGTTTGTTTTAGCTCTTCTTGTCATTGACGAATAAGAGCTTGACATGTGGCAGATACAGAGTTACAAATGGACCAATAAAAAGGTGACACGTGGCAGTGTGGACCCACTCATGGCAGACTCATCACTGCCACGTGGCAATCCCATGCTGGCATTTTAAGGACTCGTGGCCCAATTGTGGTATGACACGTGGCCATGTGGGGTCCACTCATGGCAGACTCATCACTGCCACGTGGCAATCCCATGTCATCTCTTTATAAGGAAAAATAGGGACACGTGGTCCACTCAGAAGCTGACACGTGGCAGCTGACTTGTCATGCCACATCAATTGCCCCTCAGATGGGCTGATGAATCCATAATTCATTACCCATCTGACTTAAGCAGGTTTTTGGGCTTACTGTGCAGGCCCATTTACATTTTGGGGGGAAATGGGGGTTTCAAAATTTTCCCCCCTTTTTTACCCTCACCCCTTCTCTTTAAAAAGAGGTGTGAGGTAATTTTATTTTTTCACATTTCAGCACTTGTGAATTTTTATAGAGAGAGAAAGTAGTAAGAGAAATCAATAGAATTCCTAAGAATTTCCCAAAGGCGATTTCCGGTGAGTTTAGGCGATTTCAGGCGAAGCTTCAGTCAGTGAATAGTGTATTCAGATCTTTATCCTACCAACTTCTTTAATCAGGTAACTATTACCTGGTCCGGTTTCATTTTGTTTTTCTTTACTTATTCTATCATGTCTTCTAGTTCGTCTTCTCCTCTTAATGCTTGTACTCAATTGTTAGTTGTTCCTAGTAATAAACAAGTAGAAGTGGGTCAGGGTTCATCACCTGGCTCCCAATACTCTATAGCCCCAAATATTCTTTCTTCATTGGGGTCACCGAATCTTCCATTCCTTCCTGTGCAGGAGGACATGGCAAGAATTAAGCAAACTGCTTCAACAATATTCACAAGCAAGGATCCAGCAGACTCCATTGAAGAGATGGAGAGATCTGCAGACAAAGCCGAATCAGGACACTCGGCTTCTGATTCTGACAATGAGGTCTCTGCACCTCCACGTAAAGCTACCACCTATCCCACACCAGAGACTGCTTTGGTGAGATGGGAGGCCATAAAGGACATCAACATTGTCCTTTATGGTAATTCCTTTATTAACCACAAAAGCTTTCAGCTTATTCTTCCTAAGAAGGGCGATTCCCTTCTTAGTGCCCCAGAGGGATGCTTCGGCATCTATATGTCTATGATAGACATGGGGGTTTCAATTCCTTTTCTTCCTTTCTTTTTAAATCTTCTTAACCGTTATGACTTAGGTTTATGTCAATTAACTCCAAATTCATGGCATCATATTGTGACTTATGCTGCCACTTGTAAATTAAACAATCTTAGACCCTCTTCGGCAGCCTTTGTACATATGCATAAGTTAACTAAGGCTGCCGGATGTAAACATGGCTGGTTTACTTTGGCTAATGATGATGATTATATCACTGCCATTGAGAAGTCTAATAAGGCTACCTCTTGGCGTGGTGACTTTGTCTTCATTAAGTATGAGGACCCCGATTTTGTAGCTAGGATGAGCAAATGGAACTTAAGCCCTAAATTCAAAGGCAAAGTATCCAACCCACCCAAACTAAATACAAATGACTTAGCCATTTTAGATTTATTTAGGAAGACAACAGCTAAATGGAAAGGGATGACTTATGAGATTCCCTCCAAATGGATACCTTTCAAATTTCTTTTTACTGACCACAAGTTTCTTGAAGCTTGTGGGTTAGTGTATGGTGGTAATGCTGGTAGGTCACTTTTTCCCTTCTTTTGTATTATTAATTTTTTTTTTTGAATTTGTTAAGTGTAAGTGATTCGGTCTTAATTTGCAGAAAAAGCATTAAACGAGCTACCCGACGAGAAAAAAGGCAAAATGGACCAAGCCGAATTCCTTCGTCGACTAGCTCAATCAAAGGAAAAGACGCCTCTCCAGAAGAGGCAAACTACGGAGGTATAGACGCCGGACTTGCCAAAAGTCCTGTCACCTTCATTTCATTCGGCATCTTTTCTATTAATCATTTAATTTACTTTTATTTAATTTATTATGTTAAACAATGTAACTTAAAGTTATTATACTTTGTAACAATTTAACTTGTAATCATAACCTTTCTATTGTTTACCGGATTCTTTATACTTAGAATTTCTTTTTTTTTTTTTCAGTTTTTGAAAAACTATGTGACATAGCTGGTGTTCTTATCAGACACCGGGTGTGTCAAATTATATTGCTTTTGCATTTGATTCGGCTTTTATTCACTTATAATTTTGTTGTTCTTATATTTTTATTAACTTTTGGAAACAATAAGTCATAAATGCATCCGGTGTCATTGCTTTGACACCGGATGTGCCAAAACATATAAGCCTCTGATTACATTCGGTCTCTTCTAATGAGGCCGGATGTAACTAGAATAAGCCAGGATTTGGCACATTCGGCGTCATCATATGATGCCGGATGTGCCAAAACATATAAGCCTCTGATTACATTCGGTCTCTTCTAATGAGGCCGGATGTAACTAGAGTAAGCCATAATTTGGCACATTCGGCGTCGTCATATGATGCCGGATGTGCCAAATCTTATTTCACCTGGATTGCATTCGGTCTCCTTAAGGAAGGCCGAATATAAATTAAGTGAACCTGGTTTTGGCACATTCGGTATCATTATATGATACCGAATGTGTCAATCTTTATTTGGCGTTAAGTTTCTTACAAAATTTTGAAATCATATGTGTTTCTTTTTACAAATGTACAAAATCCATTATTTTACATGTTTTTATTTTTATTTTTTTTTTATTTTATTTTTTTTTTCTTTTTTTTTTTACTGGGTGTTCAATTAATCTAACCAGACTTCCATGTCATTCAACTCGGTCAGCAACTATGAGGCCGAGTTGAATGTATGAGAATGCACTTTTGGCACATTCGGTGTCATTTCTGACGCCGAATGTGTCAAATATCCCTTTAAAGAGTATACTTTGTTAAGTAAGGACAGACCGAGTCCAGTGTGTTAACGTGGTGATTTTGGCACATTCGGTATCTATAATTGAGGCTGAATGTGTCAAATTTGTTTCCATATGGACGCCACTTGGTCCTTCCGAACTGTGACCGGGTTAAACACATACAAATGCTGTTTTGGCACATTCGGTCACGACTTGTGTCACCGAACGTGTAGATATGGCTTAGGACTTAGGTCACCGAGTTGAGGGTGTGCTTATGCAAGTTTGGCATATTCGGTCATGAAATGTTTTTGTAGTTCAATAACTTATCTTTCTTTCATTTTATTTTTGATGTTAATCAACTTTGTGTGGAATGTAATTATTGAACTGCCTTTGTTATTTTGCAGTCAACCAGAGATACCCGGCCATCTGTGCTGGGTAAAGAGAAGAAAGATAAGGGTAAGGAGAAGCTTAAAGCTCTCCCTACTAAAGTGAAAAGAAAGGAGAGTTCGACTCCACTCTCCATCAACCCCCAACAATCCAAAAAGAAGAGGCTGGCGTCGCTGGCCAGTACTGAATCTTCTCCGGCTTCCACTCCAAGCAAGCCGGTTGGGGAAAGTCCTTCATCGAAGGAAGTTCCCTATAAAAGAAAGGAGAAGGCTGGCCGGACGTCTGGCAGCCTTCAAAGGGACCCTGTCTTTGACAATCCCTACGAAACTGAGACCGGCCTCATGGATCCGGTCGAACNTGATCTGGTCGAACAGGATGAGGCCAGACGTGCTAGCCGAACCATTGGAGGTACAGATCAGGATCCTTCTCTTCAGGATCCTAATGATCTTCCTCCACCAGACAAGGATCCTGCGGCCGGTATGCAGGAGGCCATCAGGGAGAACTTGCCCCTGGAGTTTCTGGACTCAGCTATGGCCACAGGTATTAAGTTTGCCCGTAACATTGTTACATCTGTTTCGAGTACTCGTTCTAGAGATTCTATTACATCTCCTAGAGACCCTCGGGCTATAATTATTCCATTTCCCACTACAGATGTGGCTGACTCAGAGAGGGACTTCCTGGACGAGGAAGGTGACATCCCTTCTACCTCAAAGACCTTTGACTCCAACTACAAGAAGGAGTTGGTCAGAGAGGTTCTCCGCTGTGGAGACAAGGAGTACAAGGAGTCTTTAAGAGGCATCCTTGATGGACAGCTGGGTCCATGCTTCAACAGTTGTATTGAAGTAAGTTATTTAACATGCTTTCTTTTGTTGCTAACTTTTAATGACTTCTTTTTTACTTAGTGGGATTTTGACTAACTTGTGAATTTTCTTTTGACAGATCATCTTTCGGCTTCAATACTTACAAAAGTTGGTTGCTCAAACCAAAAAGGAGAGGGCAAAGGCAGCCCGAATGCAGACCATCTGCGAGTCTTACCTGAGTGAATAAGTCCGCCGAATCCAAGCTCAAAATTCACATGCTGTGAATGAGCTTTCTGCCTCTTTGGGTCAGGCCAAAGAGCAGAACTTGGTCATGGCTAAAAGAAACATGGAGCTATGGACCGAGTTGGAGGAGCTGAAGAAGAAAGAGGCGGACTGTGAGCAGATGGCCTTTGACAAGAGGGACGCCGAATTGAGGGTGGAAGAGGCTGAAAAGAAGGTTGCTGCTTTAACAGAGCAACTAAAAGAAGCTAACCAAGCCGGACAATTTGCAGTCCAAAAATATCTGGAAGGTGAAGAATCTACCAGACAAAGGATTGCGGAGGCCTGGACTCTCGGCCTCGAGGAGTACGTCCCCTACCAGTACTTTGAAAGAAGACTGGATTATGCTACAAGGGCTCACTTAGCCAACCTTTGTGGGGATGCTCCTCCCAGCCCCTTTTGCCCCTTTGACGCCGAGGAGGAAGAAGCCGAGGATGAAGAGGAAGACAAGGAAAAAGAAGGAGCAGGAGCGGACACCACTGCTTCAACTACTATTGAGCCTCCTGCACCAACAGCCCCTTGATTTTCCTTTTTCAATTTATAACTTGTTGTATTTTTTGCTTTACGTACCTTGAATCAGTGACTGAGATTGTCTTGAATCACAGACGAAATCTAAGCTGAGGGAAGGAAGACTCTGTCGAAAGGTGTCTGCTATAAATGTCTGATTGAATTGATCGCTTTGTTCAATATTGGTTTTTCAAACCAAGTGTATTATACATTTATGCTTTAAGCATACTTTTTAATCAATCCATCCTTTTAATCAATGGCGTTTATAATTTATTTATTAGTCCTTTATATTTTTCCAAGTTGTTTTACTTAGAAATTTCATAGCTTCTTTATATTTCTAAGTGTTTTTACTTAGAATATTCACAGGTCTGGGTATACTCCATTTGCAAAGCAGGTTTCCATATTTCTAAGTCTTTTACTTAGAAGCATTCGTAGACATTTTTACTTTGAAATATTTCTAAGTGTTTATACTTAGAAATATTTCTAAGTGTCTTTACTTAGAGATATTTGTAGAGTTTAATACTCATAACCCTTGAACTTTATAAAACATAACTTTGTTCAAAACATTTCTTTATGAACCATTGAACACTGGTTAAAGATTTGTAAATTATTTAAAGATTTATAATATAAGTTGTTCTGATTTAACTTCGAAGTATACTATGAGATTCAACCTGAACTTAGAAACTTCGAAGGTTTTTCTCAAAAATCTCAAAGCAACTCATATATCTCTAAGTATTTTTACTTAGAAGATATTTTTAAGCATTTTTACTTTGAAAAAATTTGGTGTTCTAAGTGTTTTAACTTAGTGTGTTTTTGGGGACTTAGAAATTTTTAACCATCCCTTTGGAATGTTTCATCCACCAGTCATAAATATTGAGGGTCAACTTTGACTTAGTAAATTTTAGATAAACCAAACATTTGCCAAATGTTTGTAGTTTAATTCGACATATCCGGCATGGTCGCATAACGCCGGATGTGTCTTAGTTAGTGATATTAGCAGCTTAGACATAGTCCTTTTAGGTGCCCTGGGCACCGGACGCAATGCACTTTATTCATACTAGATGACGCCGGATGTGCCAAATTTGTTGTTCTTATTATTTGACTCGGCCCCTTTTTAATGAGCTGTCACCGAGTGTATCCTACTGAATGAGGCCGAATGTGCCAAACTTAGTGTTTTTAACATTAAACTCGGTCTACTTTTTGGAGACCGAATCGAATGTGTGCAAACCCATATTTGGCACATTCGGTGTTTGGTCCCCCTTTTTGGTGACCTAATTGAATGTGCTCAAATACAAATTTGGCACATCCGGTAACAATAAGATCTCTGTGTTTACAAACTTTATACCTTAATTGCCCCTAAACATAGGGATCGAAATTGTTATTAGTTTTAAAGTAAGAATTTATATCTTAAGGCCAAATATCTGGCCTGCAGAGTTTATTTGGTGATCCGTAATCACTTAAGGGATCCTGCCCTTATTGCTTTCGCAATTGTTTAGCAAGTTTTAACTCATGGTTAAGTGTGGGGCTGTGCCCTCGAATGCTAAAGTCAGCATCTTATTTAAACAGGTGTATATAGAGGCTAACATTAGAGAAAGAAGAAATTTCATTAATTACGGCCCGTAGCCGATTTAATACAAGATGAAATTTCTTCCCCATTGATCAATCGTGGATCAAAGAGGTGGGCACATGGCCTTACACTGGCTTCTTGAAACCAATTTCATAAATAATATTTTTTCAGATTATTTGTATTCCAAGTTCTGGGTACCTCATATCCATCCATAGTTTGTAATCGGTAAGTTCCATCCCTCAATACTTCTATTACTTTGTATGGACCTTCCCAATTAGGAGTAAGTTTACCCTGCTCATCAGCTCTCCCAATTGACTTCATCTTCCTCAGCACAAGATCCCCCAACTTTATTGGCCTATGGTCTACCCTCTTGTTATGTTCTCTTGCCATTTTTAACTTGTATATTTCTTGCCTAAGTAGAGCATTGCCTCTAACCTCAGGTAACATGTCTAAGGTGGCTTTCATCATTTCCCAGTTAGCCCCTTCGTCATATAACATAACTCTTAGGGTAGGCTCACACATTTCAATAGGAAGAACAGCTTCTGATCCATATACAAGCATAAATGGAGTTTCTCCGGTGGAGTTCTTTGTTGTTGTCCTGATAGACCAAAGAACATTGTACAATTCGTCTACCCACAAACCTTTGGCAGCATTCAGCTTTTTCTTCATTCCTGTGCTAATGATTTTGTTGAAGGCTTCCACTTGTCCATTAGCTTGTGGATAGCCAACTGAGGCAAAATGAGCTGAGATGCCTTGGTCTTCTAGCCATACTCTTAATTGAGGAGTCTCAAACTGAGGACCATTATCAAACACCATTGACTGAGGCACCCCGAACCTTGTTATTATGTTTTTCCAAATAAACCATTTGACATCCCCATGTTTGATACTTCTCATTGGCTCTGCTTCTACCCATTTGGTAAAGTAGTCCACTGCCACCAAGACATACTTCCTTTGTCCTGATGCTTGTGGAAATGGGCCAAGAATGTCCATTCCCCACTTAGCAAAAGGTATTGGGCTCAAGACTGGGTTCAAATTATTGGCTGGCTTCTGTGGTAGATTACCGAACAGCTGACACTTGTTACATTTTTTGACATAAGTCATTGCGTCATGTCTCAGGCTTGGCCAGTAATACCCAGTTCTTAGTGTCTTTTCTGCCAGTGCTCTTCCCCCTATATGAGAGCCACAAAACCCCTCATGGATATCTTCAAGGACCTCCTTTCCTTTTTCCGGGGTGATGCACTTTAGTAGTGGATGAGTGAAAGACTTCTTGTATAGTTGCCCCTGCCATAAAACAAACCATGCATCTCTAGCTTTCACATATTTTGCTCGTTGTGGGTCGTTCGGCAAGGTTCCATTGTTTTTGTAGTCAATAATCTCATCCATCCACGAGCTTCCTCGGCTGATGAAGTTAACCTCCATCTCTTCTATGCTTCTTTTCTCTTTAACCTCCCAGAAGACTGTTCGAGGATTCTCACCCACTGCAGAGCTGGCTAACTTGGAAAGAGCATCAGCTTGATTATTTTCAGACCTTGGGATCTGCATTATTTCAAACTTGTCTAATCCTTTGACTTCCTCTTGAAGTATATTCAAGTATTTAGCCATACTTGCATCTCTTGCCTCATAGTCACCCAAGTATTGGCTCACGATAAGCTGAGAGTCTGATTTTGCTTCTATCTTTTTTGCCCCAGCAGCTCTGCATAATTTGACTCCGGCAATCAATGCCTCGTACTCGGCCTCATTATTTGATGTCTGAAATTTGAATCTCATGGCATACTCATAGATGTCACCCTCAGGTGACTTACAAATAATGCCTGCCCCACATCCATTCTGAGTGGATGAGCCATCAACATATAAGGTCCAGTGATCAATACTTGGTTTTTCCATGGGCGGCCTTGTCATTTCAACTATAAAATCAGCAAATGCTTGGCCCTTAATAGCCTTCCTTGGTTCGAAGGTGATGTCAAATGAGTCCATTTCTAGAGCCCACTTGAGCATTCTCCCAGAAGTTTCCTTGGACAGGGCCTTTTTGAGCGGTTGATCAGTGTACACAATGATTTTATGAGAAAGAAAATAGGGCCTCAACTTCCGGCTGGCCATGAATAATGCAAGTCCAAACTTTTCAATCAGAGCGTATCTGATCTCAGCATTTTGGAGTACGTGACTCACAAAGTATACCGGATGTTGGACTCCATTTCTCTCAGCTAACAGGACAGCTGAGAGTGCATGATCTGATACCGCCAAATAAATAAATAAAGTTTCTTTTTCAATAGGGCTGATTAATCTTGGGAGAGTATGTAGGTGCTCTTTCAAATGAATGAAAGCTGATTCGGCTTCCTCCGTCCATTCGAACACCGGACTGCCCTTGCCTGTCTTTGCCTTTCGTTTGATCGTATCAAAGAAATAATGGCATTTATCACCTGCCCTTGATAGAAATCTACCAAGAGCTGCTAGGCATCCGGTTAGTTTTTGCACCTCTTTAACGTTTCGAGGTGAGGTCATATCTAGCACAGCCTTGACTTTGTCTGGATTAACCTCAATCCCTCGTTCATCCACAAGGAAGCCCAAAAATTTTCCCGAAGTTACCCCAAAAACACACTTCTTTGGGTTTAGCTTCATCTTATACCTCTTTAATGTTTCGAAGGTCTCTCATAAGTCTGCCACATGGTCTTTCATTTCCTTGCTTTTGACAATCATATCATCTATATATGCTTCCATGTTCCTTCCCAACTGCTGTTTGAAAACATTATTTACAAGACGTTGGAAGGTTGCCGGAGCATTTTTAAGACCGAATGGCATCCTTGTATAGCAATATAGACCCTTCTCAGTTACAAAAGCTGTTTTTTCCTCATCTTCCTCCCATAGAGGAATTTGATGAAATCCTGAGTAGGCGTCCATAAAGCTTAATAACGCATGTCCTGCCGTCGAATCAACCAATCGGTCAATCTTTGGCAAAGGAAAACTATCCTTTGGACAAGCTTTATTTAGATCAGTATAATCGACACACATTCTCATGGTGCCGTTTGGTTTTGGAACCAAAACCACATTAGCCACCCAGTCAGGATACTGGCATGGTCTAATGAATCCTGCTTCCAAAAGCTTATTCACTTCTTCCTCTGCTGCTTTCTTGCGAAGTTCGCCCAAATTTCTCTTCTTTTGGCGAATTGGCTTAGCATCCGGTTTCACATTTAACTTAGTACAGCTATACTTGGGTCAATGCCTGGCATCTCCTCTACCTCATATGCAAAGACATCCCCGAACTCTCTCAGCAGCTTCCTCATTTTTGCCCCAACATGGTCGTCTGGGGCCCGGCCTACCTTGACTGTTCGGTCAGGCTTGAATTCGTCAATAACGAAATCTTCGTGTTCACCAACTGCCTGAGGCCGAGTTACTTGGCTTAAATTATGAATGGCCATTAGTTCATTTTTAGCCATACCCTCGGTCTTCCTCTTCTTTGTTGGCTCTTCCACCTCTTCAACCCAAGCAGTAGGTTTAAGAGTGGTGATATAACATTCTCGGGCCATTTGTTGATCTCCACGAAGAGTTCCTACAGTTCCATTGTTACACTCATACTTCATAAGCATGAGATGTGTAACAATTACTGCTCTGGATGCATTCAAGGTTGGCCGTCCCAATATGATATTGTATGCCGATAGTTCCTTGACCACCAGGAACTTGACGACCATGTTTCTTGCACATTCCTTTTCCCCTATCCTCACCGGTAGGGAAACAGTCCCCAAAGGGTTGATTACTCCTCCCCCAAAATCAATAATAGGGTGATGGATAGGTTCCAAGGTAGACACATCATATTTTAATTTCTTGAGGCAAGCATAACTAATGATGTCAGAGGAGCTGCCAGTATCTACCAATATTCGTTTGACCCTCATGTTGGCCACTTTCAGTTCCACCACCAAGGGATCATCATGTGGTGTACGAACATTGCCTCGGTCTTTATCACTAATCATTACTTCTGGAAACTTGACCTTGGCATCATGCCCTATATCCGGTGATCCTTCTCGGGAGAGACTCCGTAAGTACTCTTTGTTCCCTCGAAGGGTTGGTCCGCCAGCTGCGAACCCACCGGAGATGACGTACACCACATCCTCCTCGGTCTTAGCACCATCCTTAGGCTCATTAGCCTTGAATTCCATCTTTTGTTTGGTGTTTTTGTCATGAGATTTGATCAAGTGTTGTGAAATTTTCCCTTTGATGGCAAGAGATTCCAGGGCCCTCTTAAGTTTGAAGCAATCATTAGTATGATGCCCTGTATCTTTGTGAAACTGACAGTATTTACTTGAGTCCCTATCTTCTTTGGCAGTTCTTAGGGGTGGTGGATCATCAATCTCAACCTTATTACGGATTTCCCTGAAAACCGAATAGAGATCTTTGGTGAACTCTATCTTAGGACCATCATTAGGCTTTCTTTTCTTATTTTGGAAGTTTCCTCCCTTGCCTGATGTCCTAGTTGCCCAGGTGGCATGTTTCTTTTGATCCTTGTTTATAGAGTGTGATTCACTCTTTCTATCATCTCTTCTGTCCTTCCTGGTGGAAGCACAGAGCTCTTGTGCATGGATGAAACATTCAGCTTCTTCCACTAGTGGAAAAAACGTCATTTGCTACGGTTTTTTCCCGGGTATTTGCTGCGGTTTTGAACCGCAGCACTTATAGCAGCAGCAAATGATGAAATTTTATTTGCTGCGGTTTAACCGCAGCAAAAAATTGGGTTATTTGTCTGCGGTTATTTTCAGGTAACCGCAGCAATAACCACACCAAGAAACGGAGGGAAACAGGATTATTTGCTGCGGTTCTTTGTAAAACCGCAGCAAATAGTGCGTTTCCCACCAAAAAAAAACACTTATTTGCTGCGTTTTGTGAATAACCGCACAAATAAGCACCCAAGAAATAAAAAAATTTTTTTTTTTTTTTTTGCATTTTAACAAAATTAGAAGCTGAATGTTATACAACATGAATCATTATTTTCAATTGAATTACCTTCATCACAAAAAAAGACACTTCTATTCAACATTCTATACATTCATTCAACCATTCCTATTCTATTCATTCATTCAAGCATTACCATTCATAAAATCAATCATAAGCTATCTCATCTAATATCTCTTCCACACCAATCTCATTCAACATTCTTTTGTTCAATCATTATATATAGAGTAGTCTCATCAATATCATTATTTTATATAGTGTTCTCATTCATACTCATATAAACAAGCAAATTCATTCACAAGCATTCATATATTCATCATTCAACCAACATCACAGCAATAGCCACAAACACAACCGCACCGCAACACACAGCAAGACTATATATATTATGTTTTGCTGACATAATCTCCATCAGGAAGTGGTTACGATCACCCCCATTCGAGTTAGGCTACTTCACAGGTTTTAAGCCTGGAGCAACTCAACCTCACTGAGTTGACACGGGTCATCACTTGAGTCCCTTCATCATTGGAAATAAGGACTATAAGGGACTTATAAGGGACTCGATCATCATTTGGAAATAGGGACTATAAAGCTATAAAGACTACAATTTTTTATGTCAATTGTCGACTTAAGGGACTCGTCACATCATTCAACAATTGCATCACCTAGAGATGCAATTGAATATGATATCCGATAGAGCAATTTTCTGACGACATAAGGGAATCAAGTAAAAGGATCAGAAGCAAGAACCCTTGTTTTTCACCATGTCTGCAGAAATGTAATAAAACCAAACACAGGTCAGCAGGATAAACTGCCTTATAAAGTTCCAAACACCACCATCCATGAAGTAGGTCCTTACTGCAGACACAAACACAAACCGAACACAAACAGAACAGGTGTAGAAGGAAAGGCATGAATTGAGCAGAGAAGTCAGAAATCACAAACCCCAAACAAAAACAAACCACAACCCAAACCACCACACACAACCAAAAACAAACACCACCAAACACAAAACAAACAACCAAACACATACAAAACAACAAATCAACACCAAATATTATATAAAAATAGAAACCAAGAAAACAAAGCAAGCTACCCTCAGACGTCAATAACTCACTAGGAACAAAGCATAGCCTTGACGAAACCTTTCAAACAGCAACAAGAACCTCTTTACAGGCTAAAGCAAATTCGTGCAGATAAAGGTTCCTAAAGATCACCATTAGACAAAATACATCATTAGATAGTGGAAGTAGTGTTCGAAAGACACTACAAAGTAGTAGGCTTACTATTGCACTTAAAGGTACTTAAAATATCCTCTCAAATCAAATTCAACACAAATATTTGAATATTTTTTCTTGAATCATAGTTTCATAATGTTCAGTATTTTTTTTTCCACCTAGTTTTTTTTTTTTAATCCTCTGACCCATTCTCCTTGTCTAAACCCATAAAAGTAATCAAAAGATCAAGCGGAAACTCGAAAGAAACTTATCCATATACAATCCACTCATATATCTTCATCCTACACAAATATATGATAACATCTCACCATGTAAACCCAAAATATAGGATAAAAAAATCGCTCCAGAAAGCCACCAAACGGCCTCCAACACCACAAAATCAGAACACAAAATAAACACAAAATAAAATTAATACTGAAAATAAACAACTAAGTAGGGAGAGAAAAGAAGACAGTCAATAAACCAACTAGTAATTAAGATGATACGAGCTAAAAGTCGACTTAATCAAAGTTCAAAGATCGCTCAAATTCTTTTTTGAAACAAAACATATATTTTGTTCTGAACAAACATAAAAACAAAAACCTAATTAAAATCATAGAACAACAATAATCTCAACAAAATCATGAAAACAAAACCTATTAAAGAGAAAAACAACAGCAGCCATGGTTATGCAGGAGAAAGAACTTGAGAGAGAAAACGAGAGAGGAAGAAGGAAACTGTGAATCTAAAATCCAGATGTCGTAAAAAAAGCAAAAATCAGTGAGGGGAAATGAAGGGGATGTCGTAAAATCAAATGCTCACACACACAGCCCGTGACTTCTAGTATAGGAATAGATCTCTCAACTGGGGGAGGGGGATATGGGATATTTGAGTGCGAGAATAGAGAGGGTTAGGTTTGAGAGATTGAGATGAGAAAGATCAGAAAGAAGGGGAAGAAAAATGAGGGAGAATGAAGGGGAACTTTTTTGGTTAGAGAATTGATGAGGGAGTAGAAAGATCAAAGAAAGGGAAAGAAAACATGAGGGAGAAATGAAGGGAATTAGGGTTAGGGTGGGATGGAGTGTTTTGTATAATAAGCCTTTTCGTTTGTGGCTGGGTTGAACGATTTTTTTTTGGGCTGATTATTTGCTGCGGTTATAACGCATCAAATATAAAAAGACCCGCACAAATGAATCAACCGCAGCAGAAAATATTTTCTTGTGTATCCCATCACAACTATTGCTGGCGGTGAACTTTAAATGTCAAGAACCGCAGCAAAGTGGCGCAGCAAATCCAATTTTTCTACTAGTTGTTCCAAAATTCCTTTCTAATCACGTTTTTACAGCAATTTTCTTCTTACAATTATCAAATTTAAAAATGTTCCATCTCTGAGAGACCTCTAATAAAAGATTATCGAAGGCCACGTCCTTCAGATAATTGGGGATTTGCAAGATTCCCAGATTGACTCTTTGCACATAACTTCTTAGAGACTCTTTTCTTCCTCCTAACATCTATTTTGGCCAGATGCATGCTGGTCTTTCTCTCCCTCTTTTGCCATGACTGATGTCCAAGATCGTACTCAATTCATGAAAATTGTTAATGATTAGTGATCCAGCGGATGCTATTGAACCAGTTTTGGGCAATTCCTTTCAGGGTTGCCGGAAAGTATCGGCACCAGGTCACATCACCGGACCCTGGAAGGTACATCAAACATGTTTATAAGTGGCTAGATGCTCCCCGGGTACAGTGGGTCCCTCGAATTGCTCAATTTGAGGCAGTTTATAAACGTATTGGGACGGGGAGCCAGCATGATGGACATGAGACGGTGTCTCCATTCCATCATTGTGTTATTAGGCATTTGTCCAACAACTCCCTAGGTTTTTGGAACAGCCTTTGTGGAATTCTCGGCACAGTGATAGCTGATTGGCCATACAATCCGTGACTCTCAGCAGTATTCTTGTGAGTCTTGTTCTTTCTTCATGATCAACCTTATCGAGCTTTCTTCTTTTCAATTATGTCTCGTAGACTGTGCATGTTCTCTCCCTTGACTCTAGGGAAACATGATGGGCAGTAGTCATTCTCCTAGTTGATGATATTCTTCAGAGGAACCAGGTCGCCCTCTTCCTTCCAGCCCTTTAAGCCTTCAGATACTCTCTTCTGTGTCCATGCTTGATGCCTTTTTGGCATCGAGATACCTCTGGCATCTCGGCTAGATTGATCTATTTGTTCATGTCCAATATTCTCGAGCATCACTTGATATTCATAGCCTCTTCATAGCCTACATTAGTTCTTAGCAATCAGTTTTAGTCTAGCTCTAGATCCTTCCGGCTTCCCCCCCCTTACTGCCACACATCCTTACCCTCCCGTTTAGCCCTAACTGGGGATGACAGGTAGCTCACTCTTTCACTGCACGACCCCATTGAGTTTTCAATGGATTCGGGTCCTTCCTTAATTTTTTGAACTGTTCTCATGGAAAGTCATCTCTCCTGGCCTTCTTCATCACACAAAACCTTTCATCTTTGAGATGAAGGGCGTTGTGTCTCAACCTCCTCTTTGAGTTTTCTGGTGGAAGACTCCCGTAGAGTTTCCGCCCAGGTTCTGTTGAACCCAGCCAAATACTCTGAGCTGACTCATGGTCACAGGTTGGTTTCCAAAATCAGGGTTTTCTTGTGTTCTTCTCCGGTGAGGCCATAACTTCCCCAGTTTGGGGTGATTCCCACCTGGTCTAGGATATATCTGGTCTCATCCTCAGTAGGTTTCTTTCCAGTTCCAGTCATTGTGTAGGAATCCTCCCCTCAGACGCGCCAAATGTTGTTGCTAAAGCAATGATGGGGTAGGGACTGTGAGGATCGCTGACGTAGACTGGACGCGGTGAATTGGATTGGTTGTCCTGTGACGTACCCTCGTCAAGTACCTGCAAAAAAGGGACAATAATCCTCGTAGGATTATTTCCCCTCCGATGCTTAGTAAGTAATTTGAGAGAGAGTAGTGAACATAATCAGCAGTTAAACAATTCTAGAGAGATTCTTAGAGAATGTTTTTCCCTTTTAGTAAGTTTTTTTGTCTTATGTTCAAGTGTACTTGTTATCAGAATTTTTGGACTATTTATAGCCTCAAGTACAATTTCTTACCCACTGAGATTGTGACACTTGTCATCATCTCTTTGATTATCTTCCTTCATTTGCCTAATGGGCTTTTTAGAAGGGAATTATAAGGCCCCATGGTTTGTTTTAGCTCTTCTTGTCACTGACGAATAAGAGCTTGACATGTGGCAGATACAGAGTTACAAATGGACCAGTAAAAAGGTGACACGTGGCAGTGTGGACCCACTCATGGCAGACTCATCACTGCCACGTGGCAATCCCATGCTGGCATTTTAAGGACTCGTGGCCCAATTGTGGTATGACACGTGGCCATGTGGGGTCCACTCATGGCAGACTCATCACTGCCACGTGGCAATCCCATGTCATCTCTTTATAAGGAAAAATAGGGACACGTGGTCCACTCAGAAGCTGACACGTAGCAGCTGACTTGTCATGCCACATCAGAACCCCCTTCGCTTCCACCGCCGAACACCACCCAGCCGGCCACCGCGCGCCACCACTGCACTTCCTCCCTTCGTTTTTGGTATTTTTCGAAACTTATTAAAAAAAAATTCTCCTTCTTTATCTTTGATTCAATCTTGCAAATTCATGTTGATAAATATGTTTAATTATGTTTTTATAAGTTTAATCATGTTTTGATATAAGTATGAATTGTTTTAAGGGATGAATTAATTTTGTTGTTCATGAAATTATAAATTAGGGTTTGAAAAATCTATGGAGCTATGATTTTATGAATTTTTATGCTCTAAACTTTGATATTATGATCATAAATTATTGTTGGGTGAATTTATGATGATGTTATTAAGTTTAGATTGATTTTTAAGGGTTTTAAACTTATTTTATAAAGCTGTCCAAATTTTATAATCATGAATTTGAGTTGAATAAATGTTATGAACATGTTTTGGCATATGAAAAATTGTTTTAAAGCCTAGATTCATTTCATAAATATGTTAGTAGATTGTAAAAGTGTTTTGGCATGAAATAATGATGTTTTTATAACTTTTTCATGACTTTAAAGTTTATAAATAAATCTGAAATTTTAATAAAAACAAGTTAAATTTAGTTTTAAGTGTCCAAACTTTACTAGTATGATCACACAACAATTCTATATTGATCTATATAAATTTTAGTATGTTTTATGAAGTTTAAAATTGATTTTAAGCATGTTTAACATGCTGTCCAGATTTTATAAATTAATTAGGCTTTTGAAGTATTAGCATAAATTGACCATATAAGTTAAGTAATACATTGTGTGATTGATTTGTGTTGTTTTCGGAAGTTTTCAAGGAGTTTTGATAAATTTAGATTGCTGTCCACTTCTCTAAAGTGGCATAAAAATTTTATTAAGGTTTTATAAAGCATAATTAAGTCCCGAAAACTAAGTAGACTTGCAATAGAAAAGAAAAGTGAAGTATGGAATTGAATAGAGACTGTATAAGGAAGTTTTGGACAAAGTTTCAAATTTAGAAGTTAGATATAGCTGTTGTAGAATTTAGTCAATAAGGTTTTAATTTTGTTTGGTTTTTCTTTGTGTAAGAGACTTTGAATTAGTCCACTTGTAGAAGTTGTGGCGGAGTACAGTTATTATACAAGGTACGTAAGTACTAAAAACAAACATAAGAGTTAGAATGCATGCTTGAGTAATTCTTGATTACATGAAATCTTGTATGCTTGTTTTGAATCATGAATTTATATGCATGGAAAGTTTGTCAGTAGCATGTTCTTAAAGTATGATGGCATTCCATGATTAATTAGAAAGTTTAATTTTTAGAAGCTTGAATTGGAATGTTATGATCAATTTAATTTGGCCAATAGTTTATTGAACAAGGAAGAAAGTTATTTTTAAGTTTGTTAGTTACTTAATCAACAAGAAAGGTAGTCGTGAATTTTTATTCACATAATTAAAGGAAGTTTTGAGCAATTATTTTATGTATAATACCACTCACAGTTTGATGTGTGGTCAAGAAGAAAGCAAGTTATTAGCCACTCACAGTTACTGTGTGGCGCAGGAGGTTTAGTTTATTTAAAGGACACACATAAATTTAATTTTGAATCACCTTAAAGTGAAGATAATTAAATTGATTTACTTGGTTGGATGCATGTTTTATGTGATGTTGCATGAGAGTCATAACATTGTAAACTTGTTAAATCACGTAAAGTTTAAGAGGACTTGCATCAAAACTCTTGGAATGTATATACCTTGAGTATGAACAATTGGGGGAGTCGTATGGAACAGTGATCTATGACTCCTAATTGGAGTACAAGACGTTGTAATCTTTTATATTTTTAATGCACTTGATATCCGTCATTTTATGTGACATAATAATACCTTTGTGGAGTTGCTCCCCAACTGGTGCCTACACTACAAGAAAACAACAATTTTGCGATGGACAGATTCCGTCGCAAACTTTAAAAATTCCGTCGCAAAATCCCATTTGCTACGGAAAATTCCCTGGCAAACACTAGTGGAAAAAAGGCTTTTAGTACCTTTTTTGGGGGTATTAGTACCGTTTCTAGGGCGTTACTAATGGAGGCATTACTACTAGCTTTAACTATTAGTATCGTTTGTAAAAAACGTTACTAATAAGTACTATTAGTACTGTTTTTCTAAAAAAAGGGTACTAATAACCCAACTATTTGGACCATTTTTCAGAAAACGGTACTAATAGTATATCTAGATATAAAAAAAATATTTTTAATTAATTTTTGCTAAATATAATTATTAAAAATGATGGTTGTTACTAATATTATAAGCAAAGTAATAATATTCATTACAATAATGTCAAAAAAATAAATTTTTATACAATTTGCTAAGCTAATTTATGTACACAAATACCTATAAATAAATCATCAAACCCAACATAAAAAGGAGCAACTAACAACACCTACAACCATCTCCAAACAAGAACAACAACACCATTAACAAGAACACGAACACGATCAAGCAGCTCTAAACACGAACACCAACATTGGAGCGGTAGCTAAAAATGGAAACATCAACACAAGAACATCAACTAACAATGGTAGATCAAACAGCAACACCTACAATAAGAACCACATCTGGTCATTCGTTCATTCTTTCACAGAAACACTTCAAAATCAAATCATCAATGTGAATGTGAGAGCGAAATAAATTAATATGTATATGTGCATGAGTGACACAAGTAGACTAAGTTCATGAATGATATGAATGAGGGGTCAGAACAAGATCAGGTCAAAACTAATCAAATCTAAACAGATTAGTTCACACAAGTTCAATTACACCCTATTATGTGTGGGCTCACAATTTTATAGAAATTTCTATCTATTTTTCTATACTGTAATTATTAGTATATATAAGAAATAGATAATTGGCACTATACACTGGGTGCAAAATGACTAAGAATCAAGAAGTATCAATAAGACTTATCTATGCTATTAGGTATCCCACATTTTTATGCTGCATGTACTGGAAGTTGACCGGTACAAAAGCAGACTATGCACATTACCTATATCAACTATCAAAATAGCTATGGTTTCTGGGGTATTTGATCGCCGTTGCTTTCTATCTCCTCGACAACTGGACTGTGTACCTCTTCACTAGGCTTACTATCACAGGATTCTTCTGCATTCACTGGCTTTCCCTGTCAAACCAGCAAACTCAACATCTTAAATCATGTTGGTTAATATCTTCCACCAAAACCAAAACAAGTCGCTATAGATAAAGTATATATGATCTACTGATCTAAATACATCAATCTACTAAGTCTTCCTTCACTAGAAATCTAGGATACATTGAGACAAAAAAAAAAAAAAAAAGAAAAAAAAAGAAATGCACTTCATGCATTCATGCCACGAAAAGGCAATAAAAACATTTGTATATCAATCGTAATAGCTTCATTTGAAAGCAGTATTCAAACTTCAAATATGTACGGAATTTATCAACTAACATGTACAGATAAAACTGTCAAACCTTGATATCCTTCTGGAAAGTTGATCTACATCACCAATGTATAAGCCTAGAAGTTACTACTCCGTCACCAATTGGTTTTTGAAATGACCCTTAGGTTTTTTAAGAGAGCTAGACTATCCTCTTTATCACGTTGCCTAGGCTGATATGCCAGTACTCAAATAATTACGTATTACTTGAAATTAATGTCTATTCTCCAAATCTATGCAAACTGCCCATTAATTGACTCATAATAAAATTACAATGCCTATGCTTGTTAATTCATCTGAAAATAGCATAAAATATTTTGAACAACTTAGTGGCCCAATCAAGACACCTCTGTTTCAACACCAAGGGTAAAGGTATGACATGCATATGACAACTCCCCTCACCCCAACACATCCCACCGCCTATTTCTGCTCCAATTGTGGCATCTTACATAAAGGTATGCAAGAATTGGCTGCTGAGCTTCTTTATATTCCTTATCAGTCAATATACATACTTACAAGCAAGTAATTTTATTAAGTGTTTAACATTAAATTTGTCGTCACAACGAATATCCAACAATCTGACATGTGGACCACTGTTAAGAGTAAACGAAAAAACTTATCAAAGCAGGTTATCTTGTTCTTGTCACGCCACCCAAGTCCAAAAGGTCTTGCCAATAGGCTAATTTTCCTAGCGGACACTTCCGTGGGTACAGAATCATTCTGTACAGACCTTAAAATAACAAGAAAGGAAAGGTCAGATAATCTTACATCACAGTTCACATTATTATAACTGGAACAGGCAAGTTGTCGCCAGGCTTTAATGTTTATGCGTTACATGAATGCTTGCCAATAAAGCAAGTATTATGCATGAAAAGGTTATGAAAAAGAAATAAAAAAAACTTAGTTCAACTGCATACTTTGGAGAAGGTTGTGTTTTAGTTTGACCCGACTGATATTGCAGAGTAGCTTCCAACATCGATTCTGCCGTAACTACCCGTTTCTCCATTTCAGCAAATGAACTCATAACCTTGTCAAATTTTTCCTACACATGTTAAAACTGCATCAGTATACTCCTAACAAATAAACCAGATTCAGTGGCAAATAACTGAAATAAAGGAAGAGAGAACACTTGGCACAACTAAAGCTGATAGCCTGAATCTTATTATTATTTTCAATACAAGTACTCTGCTAACTAGCAATCAACTCTTTTCTTCTTGAGTCTCGATAGCCAGTATTTCAGCAGACATGATAGATTAAACAATATAATTCTGTAAGTAAGTCCAACTGAGGATAATTCCTTAGTTAACATTCAATGCAGTAAAACAGGGTTACCTGAAAAAATGATCTAATAAAAGTAACAAAGCCTTAACCCCCCCTCTCCCTCTCTCTCTCTCTCTCTCTACACGCACACACACACCCCAAAATAATGGATGTAAAAGAGGGAGTGATGGAAAAGGATATAGAAAGGATCTTATAGAACCTGAAGAGATTCAGCAACCTGTTTTTGGGCTGCTGCTTCTTGTTCAGCAAATCTACGGGTATCTTCAGTCACCTTCTGCTCTTGCTCCGCTCTCATTAAGACCTGGAAAGTGCATTAATAATGTTGAAACCCGATCATCTAACAATACTAACAACCTTCCTCCACTAATCAACCACCCAATTCAGCAATAAATTGAACTACACCTAAAAAATCACTAAATTTAAAAAGCAACACCTTTTAAAAATATAGAATGAACCAATTAAATACTAATTAATCAATCAACATTAACGAGTTAACACGAGTTCAAGCAATCAAAACCTCGTACAAATTAGGGTTTATCACTTGAAACGAAATAATCAAATAATTAAATCACAAAACATCAATCAATCAATGTAACACATAAAAATCCAATCTTTGCTATTTCATTGTTATTTCATTAAGCTAAGGTAAGAGGATCCAATCTCAAAAATTGAAAACGGAATTATTTATCTATGCCATTGGAATTATTTATCGAAAAACTTACAAACAAGAAAAGCACCGACGACGGATGACAGAGGCAAGAACCAGCAGCGGACGGCGGTGGAAGGGAAAGAGACGGACCGCCGGAAGAAGGGAAAGAGAAGTGGGGAAGGAGCGGAGCCAGAAGGGAGGAGAAACGGTGGAGAAGGGAGAAGTGAGAAGGGAGAAACAGGTTTATTGGGTTTAAGGGTTTAATTTTCTGGGTTTAAGGGAGAAACGGCGAAGAAGAAGAAGGAGAATGGTGGTGGTGGCGAACCGATGAAGGAGAAGCAGAATGTTGGTGGTGGCGAACCGAAGAAGGAGAAGCAGAATGGTGGTGGTGGCGAACCGACGAAGAAGAAGAAGGAGAATGGCGAAGAACAAGAAGGAGAATGGAGAAGAAGAAGGAGGAGAAGGGTTTTTGGGTCAATTAATGAAAGAAGAAGAAGGGCAAAGAAGAAGGAGAATGGCGAAGAAGAAGGAGGAGGGTTTTTGGGTTAGGTTAGTTTGTGGGAGAAGGGAGAATGGCGAACAAGAAGAAGAAGTGATGTGTTGTGTTGGTTTAATTTTTTGGCGACAAAATAGAATAAGGGTTTGTCGATTTTTTGCGAGGGAATTTTGCGACGGAATTAATTTCGTCGCAAATTTGCGAGGGATTATTCCGCCGCAAAAAAATTTGGTCATCGGATTTGGTTTGTCACTTTTTTGCGACGGTTATTTCCGTCGCAAACTCTATATTTGCGACGGAATTTACTTCCGTTGCAAACCCGTCGCTATTTTCCCGTTTTTTTGTAGTGCTAATAGGGCGATGATTTTTAAGAGGAAACCAGTTCGATGCAGGATCCATAATTATTAATATAGTAATTATCTTAATTGAGTCCATGTACAGGGAAAAGGTTGTCAAAGGTAAGTTGAGTGCATGTTTTATTTCTCGTTGTTTTTGCATAGTCTTTAGTAGTTATGTACTCAGCTTTGCTGACTGTTTGTTTTGTGTGCATGGCTTTGTCTTGGACTTGGCCCTACGATGACCCACTTGTGGTGAGTAGTTGTCTAGTAAAAGGAAAGTTGCAGGTACAAGTGGGCATAAGACATTTCATGATAGGATGGAGTGAGAGCGCTTGATGTGTTCGTAGTTTTGCTTTATTTTAATTGCCTATGATGACTAACATCTATTTTGGTTGTTTGGATTTTGAAACACTTTTAAATATTAGTTTTGGTTTGGTTTTAAAGGGCCATTAATATGGTTCCGAAGTGTAATAAGTTTAAAGTTGATTTTAATTTAAAGCTGTTTGAAGTTTAGCTTTAAATTATTTTGGTTTTAAGACGTCCGCTGTAGTACTTTGATAAATGCCTTAGCCGTTATCACGGTGGCGGTAATACTTTGGTTTTTCTATATTTAGTAGTTTTAGTAAATATAATTCTTATTTATTTACTATGTTTTCCGGCCAAATGAGCAGTCGGAAGTTAGGAAATTCCAGGGTGTTACAAAGTGGTACCAGAGCTTAGAATTTGAAATAAAATGAATTTTATTTTGGGGTACCCTAAGTTTTATTTTTGGAAAGAGGAATTTCTTAAATTGGAAACTTTTTCAAAATGGAATTTTTCTAAAAATAGTAATTTCAGAAAATGGAAAGTTTTGAAAAATAGATTATGTGTGCAGGTATGCAAAGGATTCAGGTATGTATTATGTGTGTTAATGCTTTAATAGCATGTGGTGAGCTTTAGTAGGAAGTTTGGGTATGTAGGATAGACTTTGTTTCCGTTCTTTCATGCATTAAAGTTTATGTTTAAGGTGATGCTTATGTGAATAGTTGGGTGTAAAGAAAAGTGTATGTTAGCCACAAGACCTTCTTTTAGCAGAACTGCTAGTTTGTTTTTGTTGTTTTGTTTTGGGGAGGATGGACCGTTAGTTGTAAGTTTTGTGCAGGATGACACATAGTATGCCTAGTAAGTATACTCACATAGGGACATTGGATAAGAAAGATTATGAAAGTCCACCTCAATATGTTTGGAAGTTACGGTTCTACTGTTGGTACATGAGTACGGTGTTGAAGTTACCACAATGGGATTAGCCTGACCATGTAGTAGCTTTGATTGTTAGGTGTTTACCCGACTGTTCACCCTACTTAGAAATTAAGGCGAAGTTTAGTGATTTTCATTTTCTTGGAGGCCTTCCAAACTATTCGAGGTATAAGGATGATGTTCGCCAGTGGGATTGTGATTAGAGGTTCTTAGAGAGGTATATTGCTAAGAAGGAACAGGAGTATCAACAAATGAATGCGAATGAGGTGACCCCGCCCGCACCAAGCCCAACAGGTAGTCAATGGAGTGAAGTCCAAATGGTAGAGGAGACTCCTATAGGTTCGAAGACTGGTGAATCCAAGGATATTTCGTACTACGAAATTGAGGACACAGATCTAGTAATCCCGGTATATGTTGACTTGGTAACCGAATCTGAAGAAGAGAAGGAAGAATCATATCCTGAGGAAGACATGGAAGGAGAAGGAGAAGAAACAGATGAAGAAATGGGGGATGACACTAAGGATGATCCAGAATTGGTACCGAAGCAATATGTTATGTCAACAGACAAAAAGGATAATGTTAATATGTAGAGACTTTTGTTTAGATATAGTTAACTATTGATGTATAATGTTTTTTATGTCTAGTTGAACAGTTTAAGTTATTGTTTACCTTAGTTTGAATAAGTGGCAGTGAGCCATAAGAAGTAATGAGAAAAGTTGAGTAATAAAATTATCTTATGAATTAAAGCCTCAAGTAGAACGGAACCAAGGGAATTATTTTATTTCTTATGTGCTTTATTCTTATTTTAATGGTTGTGTAAACAATCAAGACAAAGTGAATCATTCACTATAAAAGAATGAAACTTATTTTATGAGATGCAATGAGAAAGTGTTTTATGATTTAAGTCTATGTTGTCCTAACTTACAGTTAGACTTAATTTAATACAAAGGTCTTTTCCTCTATAGGAGAAATAGAATGGCTGAACATAACAACAATCAGCTGAATGAAGTAGTAAGGCAATTAGCTATTGTAGCTAAACAGTTAGCTGCCAGAGGAAATGGAAATGGTAGTAACCCTGTTGGGGAACTCTTCAAGAAAATTTCTCAAAGCAAGCCACCCACTTACCAAGGAGAGCACAATCCAACTGCTCTAGAGGGATGGTTGAGAGAGTTTAATAAATTGTTTGGGGCAGTTGAGTGTCCAGAGGAGCTTAAGGTGAACCATGCTGTGTACAATCTTAGGGGAGAAGCTGATTTATGTTGGTCACAGAATGAGGCTGTAATAAGGGGTTTACAAGGATTTAATTGGGAAATATTTCAGAAGCAGATTCATAATAAGTTCTACCCTGTGTTTCTTCAGAAACAGAAGGTTGAGGAGTTCCTAGAACATAAGATGGGGAGTATGTCTGTTACTGAGTACTACTCTAAGTTTATAGAATTGAAACTGAGAGGTTGAAAGCTAGTCGTTTTGAGAGGGGGTTACCCTTAGTTTTATAGTCACAACTAGCTGGATAGATCTTTGAATCTTTAGATGATTTATATGGTAGAGCTGCACACTTGTATGCCATAGACCAAAAGAAGAAGGAGGTACAGAAGGAAAGCGAGACGAGGGAGAAAAGGAAGGATGGTGGAGGAAACTTCAACCAACAAGGGAATCATGGTGGATATAAGAGACCTCGTTTCAACAACAACTTCCAAGGTAATCGGGGAAACATTAGGAAGCCTAATTCTGGAAATGGGAATAGGACTCAGGTGGCTAGTCAAGGAGGGCGAGTGTACTTTTGCAAGAAGTGTCCCAACAACCACCCAGGAAAGGACTGTGCAGGGAACCCAGTAACTTGTCGGTTGTGTAACAAACTTGGACACCGTGAGTATGAGTGCTTCTGTAACAACAAAGGAAAGGAGGGACAAAATTCTCAAGTTAGGGGGAATTCAGCTGGGGGACAACAAAAGGGCTTCTAAGGAAATATGGGAGGAAAGGTGACATCTCAAGTTGAAAGTAGGAATGGGAGTGGAAATGGAGGAGGATAGCCTAAGACCTCAAACACTGGAAAGCTGAATATAATGGCTCGAAGTGAAGCGGATGCTAATAAAGATGTGATCACTGATACTTTTTCTATTCATTCTTTACCTGTTAAAGTTTTGTTTGATTCTGGTGCAACATACTCTTTTGTTTCCACTAAACTCCTAGAAAAGTTAAACCCTGTGTTGGGAAAAGTAGATGCAGTAGACATGTCAATAGTGTTACCTTCAGGACAAGAAGTGCAATGTTCAAGGAAATATCAAGATGTTCCTATTGAAATTGAGGGAGTGGAGTTTAAGGTCAACCTAATCGAGTTTGGTTTAGGTGACTTAGAAGTGATCTTAGGAATGGATTGGTTGAGGAAACATAAGGCTGAGATTCAGTGTGAACCACAGAAGATCTCGTTGGTGAATAAGGGTACGAAGGTGATTTATTGGAGGGCAGGAATACCGAAACACAACAAAATAGTGTCAGTAATGAGGTTTGCTAGGTTGGTGAAGAGAGGTTTTCCAATTTACCTTTGTAGTGTGAGAGATGTGGAACATGTTGAGACTGCTAAACCTGAGGATATTGAAGTAGTGAGGGACTTTCTTGATGTGTTTTCGGAAGAGATTTCGGGAATGCCACCTAAGCGGGAGATTGACTTTACTATAGACTTAGTCCCAAGAAGAGCACCTATTTCCAAAGCACCCTATAGGATGGCGCCTGCAGAAATGAGTGAATTGAAGGAGCAGTTGCATGATTTGTTGAAAAAGGGGTACATTAGGCCTAGTGCTTCACCTTGGGGAGCACCAGTATTGTTAGTAAAGAAGATAGATGGGAATTTGAGGATATGTATTGACTATAGGGAACTGAATAAGGTAACAATCAAGAATAAGTATCCATTACCGAGAATTGATGACTTGTTTGATCAATTGAAAGGAGCTACTGTGTTTTCGAAAATTCACTTCAAGTCAGGATACCATCATTTGAGGATTGCTAATGAGGACATACCGAAAACTGCTTTTCGCACTAGGTATGGACACTATGAGTTTACTGTTATGCCTTTTGGGTTGACCAATTCACCAGCAATTTTTATGGATTTGATGAATAGAATCTTTCAACGGTTTTTGGATAATTTTGTGGTTGTTTTCATTGATGACATATTGGTGTATTCTAAGAGTAAGGAAGAACATGTGGAGCGTTTGAGGACAATCTTGATGACATTAAGGGGAATGAGTTATATGCTATGTTCTCAAAATGTGAATTCTGGTTGGAGAAATTAGCATTCTTAGGGCATATTGTGTCCAAAGAGGGAGTTGAAGTAGATCCAGCCAAAATTGAAGCAGTTAAGGAGTGGCCTACACCGAAGAATGTAACGGATGTACAGAGTTCTTAGGGTTAGCAGGTTACTATAGGAGGTTTGTGAAGGACTTTTAGAGGATTGCTAGACCCATGACTTCGTTAATGAAGAAAGGGTGTAAATTTGAGTGGAGTAATAAGTGTGAATAGGCATTTCAGACTTTAAAAGAGCGTTTGACTACAGCTCCAGTGCTAACCTTGCCAGATGGAAGTGGCTCTTAGGATGTATGTAGTGATGCTTCTAAAAATGGTTTAGGATGTGTGTTAATGCAAAATAGAAAGGTGATAGCTTATGCTTTGAGACAATTGAAACCATATGAGGTTAACTACCCTACTCATGATCTACAGTTGGCAGCAATAGTGTTTGCTTTCAAAATATCGAGACATTACTTGTATGGTGTGAAATGTAGGATATACACAGACCACAAGAATTTAAAATACTTTTTCACTCACAAGGATTTAAATATGATACAAAGGAGATGGCTCGAGTTGATCAAGGATTACGACCTAGATATCTAATACCATGAAGGGAAAGCCAATGTGGTAGCCGATTCTCTAAGTCCTAAAACAAAACATGGAGTGAACACCTTAATAGTTGCTGATGAACTATGTAAGGAGATTGAGAGATTGAGTTTGGAAATAGTGAAGGAGGGAGAGTTGGAAGGAATTCTTTGTAATCTTAGTATCCAAACAACAATAGTTGAGGAAATTAAAAAGAACCGGGAAGGAGATGTAAAACTGGATAGAATTAAGGAAAAGCTAAAAACAGGAAAGCCTATGGATTTTAAGATTCATGAGGATTGAAGCTTAAGGTACAAGGAAAGGTGGTGTGTACCACAGAAATGTGAAGAATTGAAGCGAAGAATTCTGGAGGCGATAAACTTTACAAGGATCTAAAAAAGATGTATTGGTGGCCTAGGATGAAGAGAAAAGTGGATGAATTTGTGAGTAAATGTCTTACTTGTCAAAAGGTAAAATTTGAGCATAAGAAACCTCAAGGAGAAGTCCAACCACTCGAGATACCAGGATGGAAACGGGATTGCATTTCGATGGACTTTGTGACTTGCTTGCCAAAGTCTAAGAATCAGAATGATGCCATATGGGTAGTGGTAGATAGACTCACTAAGTCAGCAATATTTATACCCATGAAAGAGATTTGGAAAATGGAACAACTTACAAAGGCTTACATAAAATATGTTGTGAGGCTACATGGAGTTCCAAAGGATATCGTGTCGGATAGGGATTCTAGGTTTCTTTCAAAATTCTGGAAAAGTGTTCCGGAGAACATTGGCACGACCTTGAAGATGAGTACAGCTCTCCATCCAGCAACTGATGGACAAACAGAACAAACCTTAGAAGACATGCTAAGGGCTTGCGTAATGGACTTTCAAGGGAATTGGGAGGATCACTTAGATCTTATTCAGTTTTCATACAACAATAGTTACCATGCAAGTATTGGCATGGCATCCTTTGAAGCTTTGTATGGAAGGAAGTGTAGGAGTCCTTTGTGTTGCAACGACATAAGTGAAACAGTGATTCTAGGACCTCAGTTAATAGAGAAGACCACCGAGAAAATTAGAGTAATACAAGCAAAGATTCAAGCAGCACAAGATAGACAAAAATCCTATGCGGATCAAAAACGCCAAGAAGTTGTGTTTGAAGTTGGTGACAGGGTGTTACTTAAGGTATCACCAATGAAAAGAGTGATGAGGTTTGGCAAGAAAGAAAAGTTGAGACTAAAGTACATAGGACCCTATGAGATCTTGCAAAGGGTTAGAAAGGTAGCTTATAAGCTAGCACTACCAATGGAGTTGAGCAAAGTTCATAATGTTTTTCATGTGTCTCAACTAAAGAAGTATGTGCCAGACGAGTCACATGTGTTACAACTTGAAGCAACAAAGTTAGACCAAAGTTTGGCCTATGAAGAGAGGCCCATTAAAATCCTAGATAGTTAGCTCATGGATACTCGTAGAAAGAGTGTCAAAATAGTGAAAGTGTTGTGGTCTAATCAAGAAACCAAAGAAGCTACTTGGGAAGCTGAAGATTTGATGAGAGAAAAATACCCAGAGCTTTTTAAGGTTAGTAGTAGAGTTACGGGGATGTAACTCGATTTTTAAGGGGGTTAGAAAGCGACATGTTTTTAGCCCGTTTTACCCTCAATTTTGCAAGTTTTTACGAGTTTCTATGACTTTTAAGTAAGAAGTTTTATGTTGTCTAATAAAAGTTGGCAAGTAAGTGTCTAAAGTCTACAACAACATAGTGTTTCAATAACAAAGTATGAAGTAAAAATAGTCTCTATTCAATTTCCATACACTAACCTACAAAAAGTTTCTGGACGAAACTTCTTTTAAGGGGGTAGACTGTAATACCCCACATTTTCACGTATTTAAACAAAGTATTTTTGTATTTTATGCATATAATCTTCGTATTTTATTCGTATAATTTTAATATTTTTATTGAAAATTATGTTCAATAGAAGTATTAAATAAAAATAAATTAATAAAAATAAAATAAATAATAAAGTTTTGGTTAAAAGTAGTTATTTGTGTTCTTAAATAATATTTTTATGATTACAAATATTTTAAAAGCTTCTAAAAATAGATACCAAAGGTTTCCTAATTTACTTAGGAGTATTTATGGACCTCACCAAAATCCTACTTTGGGGCCTATAAGTACCCTACAAAACCTAAAATTATAACTTTTCATGATCATACTAGTCATTAGGATTACAAAAATCTAGAGAGAAAAAGGGAGGAAAAAAAAGAGTTGCAAATTCCGACAAAAAAACAATTCGGAAATTTTGAAAAAAAATAAGTTAAAGCTGCCTTGGGATCCGTACCCAGCCAGACCTCCTTCGCTTCCACCGTCGGACGCCACCCAGCCGGCCACCGCGCGCCACCACTGCACTTCGTCTCTTCGTTTTTGGTATTTTTCGATACTTATAAAAAAAAATCTCCTTCTTTATCTTTGATTCAATCTTGCAAATTCATGTTTATAAATATGTTTAATCATCTTTTTATAAGTTTAATCATATTTTGATATAAGTATGAATTGTTTTAAGGCATGAATTAATTTTGTTGTTCATGAAATTATAAATTAGGGTTAGAAAATTTTATGAAGTTATGAGTTTATGAATTTTTATGTTCTAAACTTCGATATTATGATCATAAATTATTGTTGGGTGAATCTATGATGATGTTATTAACTTTAGATTGATTTTTAAGGGTTTTAAACTTATTTTATAAAGCTGTCCAAATTTAGTAATCATGAATTTGAGTTGAATAAATATTATGAACATGTTTTGGCATATGAAAAATTGTTCTAAAGCCTACATTGATTTCATAAATATGTTAGTAGATTGCAGAAGTGTTTTGGCTTGAAATCATGATGTTTTTATAAGTTTTTCTTCACTTTAAAGTTTATAAATAAATCTGAAATTTTAATAAAAACAAGTTAAATTGAGTTTTAAGTGTCCAAACTGTACTAGTATGATCACACAACAATTCTATATTGATCTATATAAATTTTAGTATGTTTTATGAAGTTTAAAAGTGATTTTAAGCATGTTTAACATGCTATTTAGATTTTATAAATTAATTAATTAGGATTTTGAAGTATGTAATTAGCATAAATTAATCATATAAGTTAAGTAATACATTGTATGATTGATTTGTGTTGTTTTCGGAAGTTTTCAAGGAGTTTTGATAAATTTAGTTTGCTGTCCACTTCTTTAAAGTGGCATAAAAATTTTATTAAGGTTTTATAAAGCATAATTAAGTCTCGAAAACTAAGTAGAATTGCAATAGAAAAGAAAAGTGAAGTATGGAATTGAATAGAGACCATATAAGGAAGTTTTGGACAAAGTTTCCAAATTAAGAAGTTAGATATAGTTGTTGTAGAATTTAGTTCGGTTTATACTTGTGTAGGAGACTTTGAATTAGTCCACTTCTAGAAGTTGTGGCGGAGCACAGTTATTATACAAGGTACGTAAGTACTAAAGACAAACATAAGTTGAGTAATTCTTGATTACATGAAATCTTGTATGCTTATGTTGAATCCTGAATTTATATGCATGGCAAGTTTGTTAGTAGCATGTTCTTAAAGTGTGATGGCATTCCATGATTAATTAGAAAGTTTAATTTTTATAAGCTTGAATTGGAATGTTATGATCAGTTTAATTTGGCCAATAGTTTATTGAACAAGGAAGAAAGTTATTTTTAAGTTGGATAGTTACTTAGTCATCAAGAAAGGTAGTCCTGAATTTTTATTCACATAATTAAAGGAAGTTTTGAGCAATTATTTTATGTATAATACCACTCACAGTTTAATGTGTGGTCAAGAAGAAAGCAAGTTATTAGCCACTCATAGTTAATGTGTGGCGCAGGTGGTTTAGTTTATTTAAAGGACACACCTAAATTTAATTTTGAATTACCTTAAGTTGAAGATAATTAAATTGATTTACTTGACTGGATGCATGTTTTATGTGATGTTGCATGAGAGTCATTACATTGTAAACCTGTTAAATCACGTAAAGTGTAAGAGGACTTGCATCAAAACTGAACAATGGGGGGAGTGGTATGGAACAGTGATCTATGAGTTCTAGTTGGAGTACAAGACGTTGTACTCTTTTATATTTTTAATGCACTGGATATCCGTCACTTTTTGTGACATACTAATATCTTTTGGGAGTTGTTCCCCAACTGGTGCCCAATAGGGTGATGATTTTTAGGAGGAAACCCGTTCGATGCAGGATCCATAATTATTAATATAGTAGTAAATTTAATTGAGTCCATGTACAGGGAAAAGGTTGTCAAAGGTAAGTTGAGTGCATGTTTTATTTCTTGTTGTTTTTGCATAGTCTTTAGTAGTTATGTACTCAGCTTTGCTGATTGTTTGTTTTGTGTGCATGGCTTTGTCTTGGACTTGGCCCTACGATGACCCACTTGTGGTGAGTAGTTGTCTAGTAAAAGGAAAGTTGCAGGTACAAGTGGGCATAAGTCATTTCATGATGGAATTGGGTGAGAGTGCTTGCTGTGTTTGTAGTTTTGCTTTCTTTTAATTTCCTATGAAGACTAACATCTATTTTGGTTGTTTGGATTTTGAAACACTTTTAAATATTAGTTTTGGTTTGGTTTTAAAGGACCATTAATATTGTTCTGAAGTGTAATAAGTTTAAAGTTGATTTTAATTTAAAGTTGTTTGAAGTTTAGTTTTAAATTGTTTTGGTTTTAAGACTTCTGAAGTAGTACTTTGATAAATGCCTTAGTCGTTATCACGGTGGCGGTAATACTTTGGTTTTTCCATATTTAGAAGTTTTAGTAAATATAATTCTTATTAATTTACTATGTTTTCCAAACAAATGAGAAGTAGAAAGTTAGGAAAATCCAGGGTATTACAAAAACATCCTAATTCCTGACTTTGCCACCACTGAACAACCCTAATTCTCCCCCTAAGGTATGGTTAATTATTTTAAAAAAATTTGGTGTCAATCTTTTATTTATTTTTTAATTGTTATGGATTGTTATTGCTATTATCATCATTATTGTTGGAGAATCCAAAGGAACAAGCATGCCACCAAATAAGGACACATCCTAGTGGAATGAAGAGGTAAGACAAGCGACAAGGAACAATAGGGAGTGCTAGAGAAGGTTGCAAAATCTCGAAATGATGATAACTTTGAGAGGTATAAACAAGATAGAAGAGAAGTTAAAAAGGAGGTCAGAGATACACGTGCCAAGGTAAACCAAGACATTATGTCAAGTTGGATACTAAAGAAGCGCAGAAAGACATCTATAGAATCGCTCGTATGAAAGACTACATAACTCAAGATATACGGCTTGTTAAATGTGTGGAAGATGTTGATCAAAGAGTGTCGGATGATGATAACAAGATAAAGAGTATATGGAAGTCCTACTTTGATAATTTATTTCATGAGGTTCGAGACCAAGAGATTAAGGGTGTAGCTATTACTCATGACATGGTAAATCGGGATTTTATGAGGAGGATTCAAAAGGGGTGGGTTAAAAGAGGCTTAAAAAAGATGAGATCAAGGAAAGTTGTGGGCTCGGATGGTATTCTTGTTGAGGTTTGGATATGTTTAAGAGATAAAGTAATTGAGTGGTTGCATCTCTTTTCAATAACATATGGGGATGTAATAGGATGCCATTGGTATGGAGGAAGAGCACCATATTCCCGGTGTATAAGAATAAAGGTGATCTTCAAGATTGTGCTAACTATACAGGAATCAAAATAATGATTCATACCTTGAAAGTTTTGGAACGAGTTATTGAAGAGTTGTTCAAATTTCGCAGAATCAGTTTGGATTTATGCTAAACAGGTCAACTATGGAGGCAACCCATCTCATGAGGCAGCTTTTGGAGCACTACAGGGATGAGTAGAAAAACCTACATTTAGCTTTTATTGACTTGGAGAAGGCTTATGATAAGGTACTCAGGGAAGTGCTATGGTGGGCTCTTATCATTAAAGATAAGCATGAGAGGGTTAGCACAAGTATATGAACTAGTGTTGGGAAATCAGAAGAGCTCCCTATCACTAATGATGTACATCAAGGTTCTACACTTAGTCCTTTTTATTTTGTCATAGTTATGAACGAATAGACAATTCAATACAAGATGGTGTCCCTTGGTGTAATACCCCATATTTTTACGTATTTTAAGAATTTAATTTCGTATTTTATTTGAGTTTTTTTAGTGTTTTTGTTGAAATATTAAGTTAAATAAATTAAAGAAAGAAAATTTAATTAATTGAGACTTAAATTAATTGTTTTTATGTTTTATAAAGTTTATAAGTTATTTTTATGTTACCTTAAATTTTATTAAATATTTTAAGAAGTTTCTAAATTTACAATTTTCAAAGTTCTTTAATTGATTTAAAGAAGGGCACAAAAGTAATTTCAAGCATTAAGGGTTTTTATGTAATTTCAAGAATTAAGGGACTTAAGGGTATTTAACTTTATAATGCCTATATTACCAACACGTTGTGCATTCCTGAGATAAGAGTAGGTCGAATTATGTGGCGTATATAGGATGTCCAAAATAAATATAATTTATACATAGATAGATAGAGAGATGTGATGAGGGAGAAAGATCAAATTGAGACTTAAATAATACTTTCCGTTTTAATTATGGAGCTATACAAAAACGATCTTTTACTTAAAATAAAAACCACCACCTGAATAAAATGATTGAGTATGTGATGAATATTAATTGTGCTAAATTTTTTTATTATGAACTCAAACTAATAATTAAATCGATTAATGAAAGAGAAGAGATAAGGAGAATTTGGGAAACCGTCATTATGAAAACTCCAAAATTATGAGTAATCAATAATAAGTAAAAATGAACCTAAAGGGTAAAAATAATATATTGGAGATGTCTTGAATTTGGCCTTGCATCGAGAACAAAGGCCTTAGCCAAGTCGCACATCTTGTGCTTGGGGACTTTTTAAGATCTTACCAATTTCTAATGCATATGTGATACTAGGCGACAAATAAGTAATTCTATAGACACCTATATTTGGTCCCACCTAACGGCTGATGATTAACGTGTACAACGTCGCAAACATGTCCAATTTGTGAAAGTCGATTGCTTGAAAAGAAATAATTGAAACAGCTGTCGGAAATGGTTAAACGATGGTCAAAATATGCTTAACATAATTTTCTAATCTTCATTTTTATTTTCTATTTCATTTTCATTTGTTTTCATTTTATATTTCATTTTATTTTTATTTTCATTTTTGTTCATAATTCACCTTTTAATTTCATTTTAAAAATAAGGAAATTAATTTAAGCTTATGAATGTGACTGGACTCGACGAACCTTCTAGAAGTGTTTGTTCGGTTTATGGAAACTCTAGGTTATGGAAGTGAATAAACCGCTTTATGGAAGTCAATTTCGTATTATTTCATAATATTTTGTAATATTTCGATTTATGGATGATGAGGCTATCGCACACCTATCAAAAATAAACCTAACCACTCTAACTAATATAGCTAGGGAAGTAGGGATCGAATCCACTGAGAAGCAATTAAACCTATTAGTTCTAAAAAGTCTAAACCGTGTAAAGGGCCTTTGAATGACAATTGTGACCAAGAAATTAACTAGAATTAGAGCTAAATTGGTTAAGGAATTTAATTAATGACTAAACCTAGGACATCGGTTCACCACAGATTAACCAACGAATTTGCACACAAATAAATAATTATATTATCAATTTCCTTGAATTAAGGTCCACTAATTCTCTCGAATCTAGTCCCCTTCAAAACTCCTCTAATGGCTCTCGCTCACTTACACTCGTTTTGCCTATTGTCCTTATGATCTAATTGTGGTAATTTTATCGATTTCAACAATATCAAACTAACAACTAAACCTGGCCAGTATTTAATTGAAAGCAATAGTAATTGACAATAAGAATTCAAGCACATTTATAGTTAAACTAATATTTATGAGCAAAACATCACCAATTAGTCCATGGATCCCCTAGTCCTAGAAAAAGAGCTACTCACTCATAATTGAAGAAACAAAAACTAAATCAATAAAAGTAATGAAAATACTAAAAATGATTAAACTAAACAAAACTAATAATAATCAAGAAAATAAATCTAAACATAAAACTATTAAAACTAAGAACATAAATTGAAAATAATAATAAACATAACTAAGAACAAGAATTAAGATTAAAATAGAACCTGAATATTATTGATTGAATGATTGAATAGAGTTCTACACTTGAGAGAATTTTAGAGTAAACTAGGATTCTAAAGTTAAAAGAGGCGTAAATGACTAATTAGGAAAACAAAGCTTTAAATACTTAGGCTAAACAAGGGGAAAAACACGCGAAATCCTCCTTCAGAGCCACCCGCCCGGAGGGTTCGGGCGTGCAGCCCTCACCCGGGCGCACAGCCTTGACCCGGGCGGATGGCCTGTTTTGCCTTCGTTTCTCGGTTTTTGCTCGTTCTTCCTTAATTGCTTCTTTAATTCCTCGTTAGTCTTTGGTTTAGCTTCCCAAGGATAAAGGGAGTTCGAGCCCTATGATGCAGGGCGAGTGCCTAGGAGCCAAGCCAGCGCCCAGGCTCCCAAAACACGAGTGCCCTAGTGCTCACTGAGCGCCCTGGGGCTCGCTTTGAGCTCCTAGGCGCAAGTGGGGGGGCACCCTTGGGCTGACCCTTAAGCGCTATGACGCTCCTCCGACGCTCTAGTGCTCGATAACGTCACTTCTGACCCTATAAATACCCCCTTTTTGAAACTTCAATCATCAATTCTCATTCACACATTCAATGCTCAACTCACACATTCTCTCTCTACTTCACGTCTCTCTCTCTCTAGAAATCACTATTTTGGGTTTCGTGCCTTAATTTTAAAACCATGCCTCTCTACTTCTTTCTTTCTTAAAGCATAAAAATTATTATTATTATTATTATTATTATTATTATTATTATTATTATTATTATTATTATTATTATTATTATTATTATTATTATTATTATTATTATTATTACTATTATTATCGTTACTATTATTATTATTGTTACTCTTATTATTATTATTATTATTATTATTATTATTATTATTATTATTATTATTATTATTATTATTGTTGTTGTTGTTGTTGTTGTTGTTGTTATTAATCATGGTTATTCAAGCTTTCGATTCTATAAGATTGTCGACAAATTGCATGAAAGTTACTTCAAATAATGAGGCCAACAACATCGAAATCTCCGTCTTGAGTTCTTCAACTAGTTAGTTTGCGTGATTATTTGATTTTATTGCTTTATTAGATAATTAACATGGTTAATATTAAATTCATGCAATATTGAATACACTACCACAAAAAGGCTTTTTAACGACAAACAAATTTGTTGTTAAAAGTCCAAAAAAAAGTTCATCGTTTGTTCGTTACAATAGCTTCTGTCGTTAATGGTATTAACGACAATGTTCGTCGTTAAATTTAACAAAGAAAGGTTTTCCATCGTTAAATTTTGACGACAAAGAAATTATCGTCGTTAAACATTAACAAACAAAGAGGTTATTGTCGTCATTAATGAGTACTAAATAGCATTATATATTTGAAATCATTAACCATTAAAATGGTCGTTAAAGATGCATTAGCATTCAACTAATTAATAATTTATTTTTCAAGAATTAACAACAAAAAATTATTTCATCTTTATATTAATAATGATCCTAGAAATTAAAATAGCAAAATAATGCTATTCGAATAAATTTAGATAATTTCATATATTAAAATGTCAGTCAATCCAAAACAAGATTGATATTAATAGAATCTTTCAAAAAAAAAATGAATTCAATATCCAAAAGTTGCCTTCATAATGTTGGCTTTGCAAAGCAATAACAATGAAAAACGTTCTAACATAATTAAGGAAAATGTACATCAAACACATATAGCTCATGGATTTGATGATGCCACACAAACCACCTTCTCATTTTCATAAATATATCTTCGATCTAATCTTCATATACCTAAAATAAACAAATAATATTCATTAACAACATATATAAACATGCCTACAATTGTTATGTTCCAAAACAATATTTGCATATATAGAAGAATATAACTAATGATGGTTAGATCATTAATTTTGTGGGAGTGGCAAAAGTGTTTTGTTCATTAATCAACATTTCTTCAATTTTCTTTATCTAAGCTTCCATCGAACCCATACGACCCTTTAGTTCATTATTTTCATTTTGCATTGCCACCATGTGACTTTCAAGGGCTTCATTTTTTTTTTTTTTGTGGCATTCAATTCAGCTTCAAGTCCCTCTATAGTAGGTTGTGGTCCTTTAATATCTTTCAATTTTATTCCTCCACCAAATCCAACAACCCGATCACGGGACTTAGATTTAGAAACCTTTTGCGCTACCTTTAAATATAAGAAATGAAAAATTATATAATTAATTAATTGCATACCTAATTTATAAAAACTAAACAAAATCAAATTCACTACTCTACATAAATGAACATTTGCAACACTTTTTTCCAACGGGTTCCTAACAATCGTTGCAAAAAGTGACCTATAGCAACGGTTCAGTAGTAGCCATTGTAAAAAGTTACCTATTACAATGGTTGAATTGCAACTATTAAAAATAATGACCTTCACCTGTAAGACAATTATTTTCCAACTAACACACTTTTTCTACATAAATTTCGGCAGCACCTCCCCATAAACCGACTAATCCATAATTTTTAATTCACTTGCAAGACAATTATTTTCCAACTAACACACTTTTTCTACATACATTTCGGCAACACCTCCTTATAAACCGACTAATCCATAATTTTTAATTCACCTGCAAGACTATTATTTTCCAACTAACACACTTTTTCTACAGAAATTTCGGCAACACCTCCCTATAAACCGACTAATCCGTAATTTTTTATTCACCTGCAATGCAACCACATTTCAACTAGCTCAATTCACCACAATACACCAAAACCAATTCCATCCAACATAAAATAAAACCCCTTTGTTTGCAACAAATCCCATCACATAAAACCAATTACATCATATATCAAAATCAATTCCATTACATATTTGCACAATACAATAAAAAAAAAAAACGATTTCACCTCAATAATAATCTAGGATTTAGTTTTTGTTTGAGACAATGTTACGTACAATCATTGAAGGGAGTTACCTCAACATGAGAAAGTGATGGATCTTTTTCAACTAATTCTCGAATTTCCTCCTATAAAATGGAAAAACATAATTATGAAAAAGCTAATTACAATTTGGGAAAAAGTATGAAATATAGAAGTCATGGTTTAAAAAATAACATACATGTTTTTGTTTTGTTTCTTCATTTGGAAGCGCGCTTCCCTTCTTACGAGTCTTATAGAATATGATGTGAATTTTCGTGTAACAAAAGTTCACAAGAGAATAGACTAAATTTTCGAATCTATAAAGACCAAGTGACCAAGATTCTTAAATTTAGGTTGATTAATTAGTTCTTTGATTAAAACCTAAGCACCCTCAAAACTACTAATTAAATCACAAGAGTATAATGAAATTAATCACCAACTCTTAATTTTTTTTTCGGAATTTTGTTTTCAAGTAAACCAACGAACTTTTTTTTTATTCAACTCAAACTTAATTAATTACAACTTAATGTTGAGATTATTTATACGTATAATCAATAATAAAATCCTAGCTAAAATCAACAAAAATACACACACAAAACAAGATAAACACACCCGTAATGACTCACACGATAAGATTGCCACATCATCACTGCATCTTGATCTTATCTTGCTAACAAACTCTAACAAACTTTATCTAATCAAGAAAATATCCTAACTAACTTTCTAAAAAACATAACAAACAAAATAATGAAAATAAAAATCATAAAACAAAACACTAAACACGTCCTAAAAACATATCCTAACTATACTTGGAATCTAGATAAAAGAAATCTAACTAAAAACTGATTTCCAGTTTGACAACCGAGCTGAAAAATGAATAAAACATTATCTTGCATATTTTTTTGAATTTTGAAAATATTTTTCCCTGAAAGTAGATTCAATGAGCTTTCCAACGCATATTCACACGCCTTCTAACTCAAAGCCAATTGTTAATGAAAAATCTTCAAAGTCAGACATACTGCACTGCTCCGAAACTGAAATTTTATCTTTAGAAACTCCAAGAAACGTCCTAGATTGAATCTTTTAATCAAGAAACTTTCAAGAACGTGATCCTCCATCATTGTAGACCAAGTATAAATTTATTGCTATTCACACTTGTATCACAATACATCAACCAAATCTGGATTTTTCCCTTCATTTCAGCCCTTGCACAATTAGAGTGTTATTAGTTGAAGTGAACAAACATAAAATTATGAAAAAACTTAAAAGAGTCTACAAATTAAAAATCTTACCAAATCCTCCCACATGACTTGCCTAAAAGGTCTACTACTAGTTCAATGGGCAAGTTCTTTCGGGTAGTTGAGTTTATTTTTGGAATTCCTTGCACTTAGTTTCTGAAATTTATTTCAAATTATTTATAATATTGAAGAGATATTATGAATGAGTATAAATTTTACATTTACCTTAAAACCATCGTTTGAAAAGATATCCTTTATCAACCAACTCCACTCGTTCCTATCAAGTCCATTGGGTGGTTGATTATTGTAAGCTGCTTGTAAGGTGATCTTATTTAGGACATTATATCTCAGCAAATCTGACCTTCAATTTGTCCATAATTCTTTCATGTGATCAAGAACATGTGTACGACAAGACACCATATTCTCATTTTTAAACACATCCTAGAGTAAGAAGAATCAAAGATTAATTAAAGAATGTTGAAAAAAAAGCTTAAAATGACAATTATAATCCATATAATCATATATAACAATAAAATAACAAAGTAAATTATGTTGCTATGTATCTTAAATACAAATACCTTTCTCTTTATATCTCCATAAATACAAATACCTTTCTCTTTATAACAATAAAAAAATTGGCATATAACTTCATCATATTTTACTTACCGTAACCGCAGTTCACATATGATCTTTCTCTCGATCTCCAATGTCATTCCATTTACGCACTCTCACAGGTTGAATATTCGTATCACGTACAATAATTCCCAAGTGCCTTGCAAATACTTGGTGGTTTGTCCCTACCGCTCGATTATTGTTGAAAATTACTTCCAATTTCTCACGTGGCTTAAGTTTAGCAATTTCTTTGCATTTGTTTCTTCCCCTTTTCTTTTCATTGCTTGTTTTATGTATTTTTGCTAATGATTTGCCTACAACAAATATGAAAGGTAGAAGTTTAAATATTAATAAACAATTAAAAAGAATCATAAATAATACATATTAGATGTACAACTATTACCATTAGTCTATTGTTGATTTGTTGCCGATTCCTCCAAAGGATTCTTGCCATCGTTCTCATAGTCATCATCATAAGCATCATCAGCATCATACTCATTCCCATTCTCATTATCATTCACATTCTCATCCGCATTCTCATTTGCATTGTCATTCTCATCCTCATTCTCATTGCGAAAAGCATTTTCAATTATGTTTTCATTTATTTCCTCATTGTTAAGAGCATTAGCATTTAACTCATCAAACTCCATATCCGCACATCTAGGTGAAGTATACAAATCACTATAATAATCCTCATCAAATCCCTCTCGAGACGATCTAAAAGCTTGAAACTTGGCACCACTAGCATCACATACAAATAAAGGGTGTGAATACGATGATTGAAGGGAGTTCTCTTATCATTAGTGACTATGCTAGGTTTTCCTTTCTTAGAAACACCTTTAGATTGGTTACTATATCGTCTATTAGAGATCTCATTAGCATTAAATTTGTAACCACTAGCATTAGCACCAATAGGAGGTTTAACACCAACATGATATTCAACTCCGTACTTAGTTGTCTTAACTGATCCATAACAGTGCTTAAAGAATGGTGACATTTTGACAGATGTATTGATATTTCTCAAGTAATCTTTGATAAACGGTGTTTATTATTATTATTATTACATTTAATGGATTGCCTGTTTTTCGTAGTAGCTTTTTGGGTCAATCTTGTGATACATTTGCAATTATGCAGCACGAGGCCAGCCTTGAATTAGCACAGGTTGTATGAATTTGGTTCTTGAAACACTAATGTGTTCTCTGAGTAACTAATTTTAATGTGGAAGTGTATATTGAACTTAAAAAGATTTCAAAACTATATTGCTGTGAATTTCTAGGCATATATGCTTACTTTTCACTATATGATGTAAAATGAGTTATGAACATGGTTATCACTTGTCAACCCTGCTTAGAAAATTGAAATAGTCAAGGTGCATAGTATTCATACTCACACGCCACAAAGCTACTACAATAATTATCTGCATGATACTAAACATTTAAAACACATATACCCCTTTCCCTAAGATTATGATCTAAAAAACATGTACATGATTTTAATTTTGTGCTCGAAACCGCTTTCTTCTTTTCTAACAGTAGCAAAATATAAACTAAGAGCCTTTCCTACGATTTGTGGTTAAACTTGTCTTACCAATTTGAAAATTAGAATCTGAAGGAACAAGGAAAAAACAGGAAAGAAATGACAGATGAGAAACTTATTATAAATGGCATGTTGATATTGATTGATCTTTTCCTTGCATACTATGGTAGAATTAGTAACAATTGAGAGTAAAAAATGCAGGGCCTTTAGCTACGTACTGCTACAATGAGGTATGCAGGTTGCAACAGCAAGAAGAGGAGTACCTCTGTGCATATTGATCCCAAAGCTCTCAGTCATGTCTAAGGTCGCGCCTTCTGCTCCTCCAGGCAATTCCCAATCAAACTTATGCATGAGATTTGCTAATAAGAGCTGACTGCATGCCATGGAAAACAAGATTCCTGGACACATCCTTCTGCCTGCTCCAAATGGAATGAACTAGAGGTCATTCCCCCTGAAATCTGTTGGCGAATTCAAGAATCTTTCTGGATTGAACTTCTCAGGTTCATCCCAATAAGTAGAATCTCTTTGAATTGCCCAGCCATTGACAATAACTCCAGATTTTGCTGGTATGTTATAGCCGTGAATTTTGGTATCTTTTGTTGATTGCTGTGGTATTAACACAAGCAGACAACAAACCACAACAACTGCATAATAGAACAAAACCTCCACAGCTCACCAAAACAGCCTGCAGAAGAGCTGAGCAGCACACACAGGCCAAAACTAAACCCCAACCAGCAGGCTGAGGGCCAGCCAGAAACCACAACCAAACAAAACCTAAAACATCAATAATTCATAAAAATTTAACCCAAATACTTTCATCAGAAGTAATAATGAAATTTAACCCAAAGTTTTCTTTTTCCCAAATTATAAATTCATAAAAAAAATGAAATTCGGAAATGACAAAAAAAAATTAAAATTGAAAAACAATTGAACACAAACATGAATTACAAAAATATCACAAATTCATAAATAAGAAACATGAATTGAAGGGAATCGATATAAATTGACGTAAATTTCATATAAATTAGGAACAGGAATTGAAGCGAATTGAAGCAAATTGACGCATAAACTAGCGAATTAAATTGTAAATTTATGCAAAAACTATGGAACTAAATTGAAAATTGACGCAAATATTAAATTAAGGACTAACTTGGAACCAAATCGATGCAAAAATTCGGCGCTGAATCAGTTTCGGCCCGCAATTGAAGATGAATCAGTTTCGAACACAATTAATAAAGTTGGAAGATGACGAATTGAGAGTTTCGGCCCCCAATTAAATCGAATTTGTGAGTCGATGAACAATGAATTATTTTTAAAATAAAAATTCAGGATTCATGAAATCGCCAAGTGAAATTGAGAATTAAGAAACTCTGACCTATTGTAAACAGGCCTTCAATCTTAACCACTAGGCCAACATATCATTAGTAGGTGACTTGAGTGATTATGGACTTACATTATGCGAACAAAATAGGTTTTTGGAAATATGTAAAATATGTAGAATAGTGGGAAAATTTTGAGGTTTGATTTAATTAATTTTTTCACAATTAAAAAAACCTGCTAAATATTATAAAGTCTAATCTAATTAATGAAATTAATTTAACGACCAAGTTTTGAGGCATTTTAAATTGAATATAACGACCATCTTTTGATATTCTTGTTATCAATACTCATATATAACGACCAACATGTGGTATTCTTGTTATTAATACTCAAATATAACGACCAGCAATTAATATTCTTGTTATTAGTGACATTTAACGTCCAAAAATTAATATGGTCGTTATTGACTCATCGTTAATATAGTATATTCTAGTAGTGATAATTAATAACTCGACTTCAAATTAAAATTAACTTTAGGTACAAACATTGTTTTCGGTTTTATATGATCCTCATGGTAAGTATTTAATGCTTTAAATCACCTTAAAATCATGTTTAGCTCAAAAGACCTAAAATATATGTTTCGACTAAATAAAGATGTAAATCAACTTAAATCCTAAAACGATCACCCAAGCATGTTTAAACCGGAAATTTTGTGTGCATTAACTAAAAACCTGCCTAGCCTTATTTCTATGTGCTTGTATGTATGCTATTTTCAGGAGTCTAGCTTTCTCGTAGCCATTCTCACCTAGAGAGTCGCATGTAGAACATGGTACCATATTGCATTGGCTAAAGGTTCATATAGACCCCCATAGGTTGCATGTCATTTATTTTGTAAAAAGTATCATCATCCCCCCCTCAATAATAGAATAAAAAAATAAAAAATTACTAAACCAAGGGGATCGATGATGGAATACTATGCATCATGCATTCAAATAGAATTAGGAAGCAACTATGATAGGCCTTGCATGTGCATTAAAGGCCGAGTCATTCAAATAAGTGAAAATTCTAAAATTCAAATATCACAGGATATGTCGTGCACGAACCCAAGTAACCACTCCTCTTTGGACAAGGAAGCAAGGAACAAGGTTAGTTCGAGTTCAAGAAGAAATGGCACAGTCCAACTCAACAATGGGTGATCAAGACCTCACGAGCACGATCAACGAGATGGCCCTCAACTTAGCCCAATTAAGGCAAGCATTGGGAGAAATGAGAGTTGAGGTGAATGATGTCAACAATAGACATACTATCCAAGACATGGAAAAGGTATCTAGAAGGGTCACGGACCAAGAATCTTACTTTGATCCTCTAAACCTCGATCATAACTTGATCGATACTTTGCTGGAAAACTTCTCCATTGTTGAACTACTGAAATTCAAAGCTACTGACAATCTGAAGTATTTCTTAAGAGGCTTCAAATTTTACATGGATGTGAAAAAGATCAACCTAAGGCTTTATCCAAGGATCTTCCCCATGACTCTCGAGCCCGTATGTCAAAAGTGATTCTTTTCACTCCCTAATAAGGACACCTCGACTTGGGAGGAAATAGCATAAACATTCATCACTCGTTACAAGGGGAATAATCAAGCTACCACCTCCCAAAGTGAGCTTGAAATACACAAATAAGAAGAAGAGGAAGGGTTCACTTCCTATCTCTCTCGTTGGAGGGAAGTCGCGGCACAAATGATAACTGCACCGCCCGAAAAAGAGCAAGTCAAAATCTTCATTGCCAACTTGCTCCCAAAATACAAAAATCTTCTCAAGTACTTCGGCCTTGACACTTTTGAAAAGGTGTATCACATTGGGATCGAGATTGAAGACGACCTCAAAAAAGAAAGTGGAAAAGGAAGATGGACCAACATTCAAAGGGTTAATCGCTCAAAAGGGGCATCCACTTCCAATAATAGTAATGTTGTTGAAGAATCCAAGACCCTTTTCCTCCGTCGATGCGAGTACACTCCTTTGGGTATGACCTATACTCAAGCTTTTTAGAGACTTCAATGAAAAGGCAAAATCAATCCAGTAGGACCCACTCCAGACCCTACACCTGAAAAAAGGTCATTATGATGGGATGCCAACAGATACTGCAAATATCACCAAGGAAGAGGTCACATTATGAAGAATGTTGGACTCTCAAAAATCTCCTACAAGACATGGTTAAAGATGGATGTAACACCTTGGAATTTCCTAACTTCCTTCTTAGTTTATCCGGAAATATAATATAAATATAATAGAAAATAATATTATATAATCTTATATATAATCCCTACTTAACTAGGAAAAATCAAAGTATTACCGCCACCGTGATAACGGCTAAGGCTTGTAACAAAGTACTACAACGGAAGTCTTTAAAAACAAAAACCACATTAAAACTCAAAATGAAACTTGAAATAATCTCAAAAGCAAACCAAAGTCAAAACCAGAAAGAAACCAAAATAAAAATTTATTACACTTCGGAACCAACTTAATGGCCCTTCAAAACCAAATAAACTTTAAACTTCGAAAACAAAAGTCAACATCCAACAATAGCAGTATTAAGTATCATGTTCACATAACTACGAAAACTACAATGCAAGCGCACACACTCCAACCCAGCATGATTGAGTATGTCCATCTGTACCTGTAGTTTTCTCTTAATTTATACAACTACTCGCCAACAAGTTGGTCATCGTAGGGCCAAGTCAAAAATAGAGCCATGCACACAAACACACAAAATCAGCAAAGCTGAGTACATAAATACCAAAGACTATGCAAAGCATCATCAATATTAAAATAAAATAAAACAAAAGTATAACACACATATTTCTTACCCTTGACATCTCTTTACTTGTGCACCAATATTATAATCGGTTTAACAATATTATAACACACTCAACTCAAATAAAATTATTTATTATGTTTAAACATTGGATTTAGCATCGAATGGGCTTCCTTTCCTTTAAAATCACCCTATTGGGCACCAACTTGGAAGCAACTCCAAGACGGTATTACCTATGTCACATGTAGTGACGGAATTCTAGTGCATTAAAAATATAAAAGATTACAACGTCTTGTACCCCAATTAGATGTCATAGATCACTACTCCATACGATTCCCCCCATTTTTCATACTCAAGGTATATATGTTCCAAGAGTTTCGGTGCAAATCCTCTTTCAGTTTACTTGATTAACCGGTTTAACAATATTATGACTCACAAACAACAACACATAGTAGCATGCATGGCATCAAACAAAACCGTATTAAATATCCTGGATTTAAAGTGATTCTAAACATAACTGTGTGTGTCCTTTAATTAAACTAAGCTTCCTTTACCACACATTAATTGTGAGTTGCTAACTATTTATCTTTCTTGACCTCACATTAAACTGTGAGTGGCTATAGAATATTTGCTCATTGAACATGTGAATAAAAATTCACAAACTACCTTTCTTGTTGATTAAGTAATTAATCAACTTAACTAACTTCCTTTTTCTTCTTTATTAACTATTGGCCAACTATAGAAATAACTTTAACTTTCCAATTTCTCATGATATATTAATAATGCTATAAATGTGGAATGTAAACTAAATATAAGATTCATACTTTCATACTATCATATTTCTCGTGCAATTCAACCAAACAACAATTCATAATCACATTCATAACATGTAAGATTCACAACCAAGCATGAAATCTACTTTTACTTTCACCTTTAGTACTTACGTACCTTGCATTATAGTGGTGATCCGCCATAACTCCTAAAAGTCAACTAACTCGAATTCTCCTACATAGAGAAAATCGAAACTAAATTAAAATCTTGTTGAATAACTTCTACAACAACTCTAAACTAATTTTTTATGTTGGAAACTCGTCCAAAATGTTCCTTATTTGGTCTCTATTCAATTCTATACTTGATTTTAATTTTTTTCTTTTGCAAAACACTTGATTTTCCGTAATTTCCAAAAATGGCAGCTTCATAAAATTACTTAAAAACACTTAAAAACCCTTCTAAATATCAAATTTTGATGATAAAACATTATAGTCATGTCCTAAGATCATCATACAAAATTTTGATGCATTAAAAAAAATTAAAACTAATTATGTCACATGCTACTATTTTATTAGGCATAAATATGTGTTAATAAAAATTTACAGCTTTATTTATTTATTTATTTATTTATCTATTCAAAACTCCTTAAAAACTCATCAAAATATCATAAATCAAGCATAAAAATCTTTGGTTTTAAGGGGTATTACATAAATACCGTTAATGTTTGAAATTATTTTTCACTAGATTTCACTAATTCACATAAATCTTTGGTTTTAATGGGTATTACATAAATCAAGCATCCTAATTCACTAGATTGCAAAATAATTCTAATTTTTTTTGGTTATAAGGGGTATTTATAGGCCCAAAGTAGGATTTGGTGCAATTACATAAATACCGTTAATGTTTGAAATTACTTTTGTGCCCCTGTTTTAAAATAATTTAGGAAACAGCCACAAAGTTATCAAAAATCGTTGGAAAATCCTATTCATTAACTCCATGAAAATTGCTGGCGCATTGGTTAACCCAAAAGGCATAACAGTGAACTTATAGTGGCCATATCTCGTACGAAAAGTCGTTTTCGCTATGTCCTCAATAGCAATTCTCAATTGATGGTATCCTGACCTCATATCAATCAATGAAAACACAGTACCTCCTTTTAATTGATTAAACAAGTCATCAATCCTCGGTAAAGGATACTTATTTTTGATTGTCACCTTATTCAGCTCCATATAGTCAATACATAACCTTAAACACCCATCTTTCTTCTTTACAAATAGTACTGGTGCTCCCCAAGGTGATGCACTAGTCCTAATGTAACCTTTTTCCAACAACTCTTGTAACTGCTCTTTCAACTCACTCATTTCTGCAGGTGCCATCCTATACGGTGCCTGGGAAATAGGTGTCGTTCCTGAGACTAAGTCTATGATAAAGTCAATCTCTCGCTTAGGAGGCATCCTCGGAATCTCTTCCAGAAACACGTCCAAAAAGTCCCTTACTACCTCAATATCCTCAGGCTTAGCAGTCATAACATGATCCACCACCCTCACATAGGTAAATGGGAAAACCTTTCTTCACAAACCTAGAAAACCTCATTTGTGACACTATTTTGTTGTGTTTTGGTTTTACTGGCCTCCAATAGCTCACCTTTTTACCCTTATTGAAAACCTCTCAGCCCTATGCTTACTTAACCAATCCATCCCTAGAATCACTTCTAAGTCACCTAAATCAAACTTAATTAGGTTAGCCTTAAACTCCACTCCATCAATTTCAATAGGAATATCTTGAAATCTCCGTGAACACTGCACTTCTTGTCCTGAGGGTAACACTATTGACATATCTATTGCATCTACTTTTCCCAACGGAAGCTTTAGGTTTTCTAGAATCTTAGTGATTACAAAAGAATATGTTGCACCAAAATCAAACAAAATTTAACAGGAAGAGAGTGAATAGAAAAAGTACCAGTAGTTACATCCTTACTAGCATCAGCTTCACTTCGAGCCATCACATTCAGTTTTCCAGTGTTTGAGGTCTTAGTCTGTCCTCCTCTATTCCCACTCCCATTCCTATTTCTGGCTTGAGGCGTCACCTTTCCTCCCATATTTCCTTCGAAACCCTTTTGCTGTCCCCCAGCTAAATTCCCCCTAGATTGAGAACCTTGTCCCTCCTTTCCTTTGTTCTTAAAGAAGCAACCATACTCACGGTGTCAAAGTTTGTTACACAATCGACAAGTCACTGGGTTCCCTGCAAAGTCCTTCCCTGGGTGATTGTTAGGACACTTCTTGCAAAAGTACACACGCCCTCCTTGACTAGTCATCTGAGCTCTATTCCCATTTCTAGAAGTAGGCTTCCCAAAGTTTCCCCTATTACCCTATCTAGAAGTTGTTGTTGAACTGAGGTTTCTTAAATCCACCATGATTTCCTTGTTTGTTGAAGTTTCCTCCACCATCCTTCCTTTTCTCCCTCGTCTCACCTTCCTTCTGTACCTCCTTCTTTTGGTCTATGGCATATAGGTGTGCAATTCTACCATATAACTCATCGAAAGATTCAAAGATCTGCCCAGCTAATTGTGATTGAAGGTCTAATGATGTGAATTATTTTCGTAAAGGCTAGGTCACAAAAATTCACAATTTTAGGTTGATTAATTAGTCTTTGATTAAAGCCTAAGCACCCTAAAATCCACCAACTAATCTGAATAAGAGTCTAAAGGAAAATCCACCAACTCCAATTTTTCGGTATTTTTGTTTTTGAAGTAAACAAAAAAACTTTATTTCATTAATCAAATCTTAAAATTACAAACTAATGTTGAGATTATTTATAATCATAATCAACAAAAAAATCCTAACAAAACAGTCGAAAACACACGCACAAATCTAAGGAAAATCGTCCCCCTTAGTGACTCAACAATGACTCACAAGATATGATGCCACATCAGCACTGCATGTCATTCTCATCTTGCTAACAAACTCTAACTAAACAAAAAAATATCCTAACAAACTTTCTAATACCTTGCTAATCAATATAAGCAACAAATTACAACCAGATTTATACAAATATTCAATCTACCCAAACTCCTAGAAGATCGTCCAAAATTCACGCCACAAGTGAAGCTCAACTTTTGCTGAATTTTGAGATTTTTCTTCAAATGTTCAAGAAACCCTTCAAGATTCAATCTTCTAATCAAGAAACCTTCAAGAAGTCATTTTCAATGCGTATAAGGCTGTAAATGAAGATTAAGACCCTTCAAGAAATGAAAGACTCAATGCCTAAAATGAGAAAAACCCTATCAAGTGAAATAGGGTAAAAACTCATAGGAAAAACCAACTTATTCCCCTTGTCAACCCTCTTGCCTTGATTTGCATGCCACATCTAGGTATGTGTGACCATGCACATGGAAATCCCAACCCTGGATGCACCCATTAGACTTGAATATCCATAAGCAATCAATTCCCCCATGGTTGCACCCTTGTTAGCAGCTTCAATCAAACCTTCGAAGTTGTGATCAATATTTGTATCATCCTCCCCTTCTTCAAAAGTGTTTGTCCTCAAACCTCGAAGTTGATCATCAGAAACATAAGGAGTCAAATCACCAATGTTACATGTAGAATGGACTCCATATTCACCTGCAATTCAAGCTGATAAGCATTGTCACCAATTTTCTTTAACACCTTGAATGGACCATCACACCTAGGCATAAGCTTATTTTTGCGTTTATTTGGAAATCTCTGCTTCCTTAGGTGTAACCATACCATGTCTCCCTCCTTGAATGAATGTTGATGACGATTCTTATTTGCACGGGCCTTTTATTGCTCGTTCACCTTCTCAATCCTAGCCCTGACCTGCACATGAAGCTTCTGCATGTACTCAATTTTCGCCAAAGCATCCTTGTGCACCAATTCTCCCTTTGGAATATCAATATGATCAATAGGTAACTTAGGATTCACCCTATAAACAACCTCAAATGGCAAGTGTTTAGTAGCAAAAGTAGGTGACCTATTGTAGGCAAACTCTGCATGCGCAAGCTTTAAGTCCCAATATTTCCGTGTCTTACTTACCAAACAACGCAACAAGACACCAAGTGTTCTATTTGTGACTTCTGTTTGCCCATCATTTGGAGGATGATATGATGTACTAAACAGTAGTTTCGTGCCAACAAGCTTCCACAGAGACTTTCAGAAATAGCTCATAAATTTCGTATCTTTATAACTTACAATAGTTTTCGGAATTCCATGAATCTTCACAATGTCTTTGAAATACAGGTATGCAACATTCATAGGATCATCTCTTTTATGGCAAGGTGTAAAGTGAGATATCTTCAAAAATCTATCTACCACAACCATGATAGAATTCTTGCTTCTTGCAGTTCTAGGTAATCCCACAATAAAATCCATGGAAACATCTTCCCAAGGACCTTCAGGAACAGGTAATGGTGTGTAATGACCTTGATGAAAAGAAACTTTTGACAATTGACAGATTGCACATTGAGATATGATAGCTTCAACATCAACAATCATCTTAGGTTAATAAAAGTGTTCTTGTAACATGTTTAGGGTTTTAGTAATGCCAAAATGCCCTGCTAACCTTCCACTATGCGCTTCTCTGACAAATAAGAACCCATCATGCATCACATAAGAGCCCATAACACCTTTGCTCATTTGTTGCAATATAGGACCGAAATTGTCATCATGCTCATAGTATGTTTTGATCATATCTGAACCAAGTAGCTTGCAATTCAACACATTAATAAGGGCATACCTTCGTGAAAGTGCATCTACAACAACATTAGGCTTTCCTTCTTTGTACTTTGATGAAAAGTGAAAAGACTGTAGGAATTCTAACCACTTGGCATGTCTAGGATTCAACTTCTGATGGCCATTAATATGCTTCAATGATTCATGAGCTGAATGTAGAATGAAGTGATGAGGTCTCATGTAAATACTCCAATGATCAAGAGCTCTAACAATTGCATAAAACTCTTTATCATAGGTAGAATAGTTCAACCTTGCTCCATTCAATTTCTCACTAAAGTAAGCAATATGTCACGTGCTGACTCTTTGACTCCCGCAAAGCTAGTCAATCCCGTGCGCTACTTGCTCAACAGTCCGTCGTGAACAAGTTAGGCTACCCCTTGACACGCTCCTGGTGCCCGCGTAACTCACTCCTTGAGCTAATTATCTCACTTAGCAAGACACGTCCCTTGTGTCTAGCTCCCAAGTATTCGTCCTGGACGAATATGTTAGCGCGTTGGACAAATCCCGTTAGCCCTTAGCACTCAAGCCCCAAGTAGCACACCCCTGGTGCCCAAGTTATCCACACACACTCACCCTCTCTAAGTTATGTGGAAGTTGGTTGTTTGAAGTAATACAATGAAAGACACAAGTGGTAAAGGGAATTTAACTCTATTAATGCCCTCTAATAAATGCTACACTTGCTTACAAAGGTGAATATTGTGCTCTCCAAGTTGTTCTGTATGAATGTACAATTGAATGCCTTGGGTATTTATAGGCATCACCCTTCCTACTATATCTAGGGCATTCTAACTTTCCTACTATATCTAGAACTTTCTAGTCTTTACATAGTCTTATGTACATGTGAGAATACCCTAGAATATCCTACAATGTTCCGGAACCTTCCAGAATGTGCTGTACTACTCTAGACCTTTCAACGAGGTTCTAGAGCATTCCATACTCCTCCAATGTAGTAGACAACCTTTACACCAAGTTTGAACCTCGTTAGTATAATATAGCACTGCCGTCCCTAAAAGTACTGCTTATCTGTACATCGAGTATTATCCTGCAACACTATCATTTCCTGTAGACTGCCTACTATAAGGGGGAGGGTGCTGCTTGACAGCCCATGAACAGCTCCCCTTGGGGATCCTTATGCCTATGCATAAGGACTATGGGTGGGACAAATAGTCGGTCCGTGACAAATAGGCCTCTTCCCTTGAACCAATAGTGTGCCAATCTCCACATTGCTTGCATCAATTTCAACTTCAAAAGGTCTTGAAAAATCAGGCAATGCCAGAATAGGTGTGTTGCATAGCATCTCTTTAATCCTTTCAAAGGCTTTTTGCGCCTCTTTTGTCCACTCAAAAGGCTTGTCCTTTTTTATACACTCAGTCATAGGAGCTACAATAGATGAAAAGTTCTTCACAAATCTCCTATAGAATGAAGCTAATCCATGAAAAGCACGAACCTCACTGACATTAGTTGGAGTAGGCCAAATTCTGATTGCTTCCACCTTTGTTTGATCTACAGAAACTCCATCTTGTAAGACCACATACCCCAAAAACGTGACACTAGGTACCATGAAATCGCATTTTTCGAGCTTCCCATAAAGTATTTGTTGCCTTAATGTTTTGAAAAACTTCTTAGATGTTGTAGATGATCTTCATTGCTTCTACTATAAATCAGAATGTCATCTAAGTAAACAACAACAAACTTTCCAAGATATGGCTTTAATACCTCATTCATAAGCCTCATGAATGTACTAGGTGAATTAGTAAGACCAGAAGGCATATCCAACCATTCATAGAGCCCCAACCTAGTTTTGAAAGCTGTTTTCCACTCATCACCCTCTCTCATGCGAATTTGATGATACCCACTCCTAAGATCAATCTCGGTAAACACATTAGAGCCATATAACTCATGAAGAAAATCATCTAACCATGGAATTGGGAATCTATCTTTTATGATGATGTTGTTGACTGCTCTTGAATCAATGCATATTCTCCAAGTACCCTCCTTTTTAGGAACAATCAACGTGGACACTGTGCAAGGACTCATGCTCTCCCTCAAGTATCCACGTTCCATTAGCCCTTCCATATGCCTTTGAATCTCCTTGGTTTCCTCTGGATTACATCTATAGGCTGGTTTGTTTGGAATTTGCTCTACAGGAATAGGATCAATATGATGTTCAATGCCTCTTATAGGTGGTAATCCCGGTGGTAGATCATTAGGAAACAAATCTTCATATTCATGCAACAAAGGTTTCAAAATTGATGGAATTGATGAGGAACCTTCTTGTACTTCCTTAGCCATGAGAACAAAGACCTAATTACAAGAATTTAATTCCCTTTCCACCTCTCTTACACTCGTAAAAAACGCCCCTCTTTTATCCTCCAAAGTCTCTTGTTTTTGAACCTTCACAACTTTCAATGGATTTAAAGCAATAGGTTTGCCATTGGCGTGCTTTTTGATGACATAAAAATTAGTTCTATCTTCATATTGAACAAATATGTCATGTTACCAAGGCCTTCCAAGCAGTATATGGCACGCATCCATAGGCAAAACATCACACAACACACTATCCTCAAATTGCGCAATTTTGAATGATATTAAAGCTTGTTTAGTTACCTTAACATCAGTAGTATTGCTTAGCCAATGAAGCTTGTATGGATGAGGATGATTGAGAGTAGGATAGTTGTGCTTTTGCATCAACAAAGTAGACACCACATTCGTGCAAATACCACTATCAATGATCATATCACAAAGGTTGCCCTCAACTACACACCTTGTCATGAAGATCTTGTCTCTTTGGCTTTCCTCCAAGGGCGTGGGTTTGGTTTGTAAAACCCTTCTCAACATTAAAGCTTGGCCATGAGTCTCAGGATCAACTTCCTCCATATCATTGCTACTTTTATCCTCTTGCTCAATGTCATCTTGCTCCCCTTTCCAATACTTACTTCTAGATAAGGTTCTTCAATCTCCCTTGCTTCTCTAACTGTAATGACTCTTGAACTAGGACAATTTCGTTGCACATGACCATATCCTTGGCACTTGAACACTTCCTTTTGTCATCAGGAATTGATGAGAATTTGGTAGGAGCAATGACCCTTGGCTTATCTCCTCCTTCAACCCTAGGCTTAGTGTTTTGCGCAAACACCACCGAATTTTCCTTCTTGGATTCGTAACTCTTGACGAAAGTCTTGGACTGTTTTGAGTGTCCTTGCTTCTCAACTCTCAAGGCTAACTTGCAGATTTCATCAAACGTCCAATAGGGTTGTAATTCTATGTTTTCCTTGATAGATTCATCAAGCCCTGCAACAAATCTAGCCACCTTTTGTGATCCTCCTTTTCTTCAATATCACATATGATGACCATCTTTTCAAACTCATTGATGTATTCTTCAACACTTTTTGAGTTTTGTTTCAAAGCATGCATCTTTAGGAAGTTTTTTTCTTCATATTCATAAGGAACAAATCGTTTCCTCAACTCCTTCTTCAATATACGCCATGAGGTGTTCTGGGATCTCCCTTCTTTCCTTCTCTTCCTTTGCAAGCCTTCATACTAAAGACTAGCATCAAATGATAGCTTCAATTCCGCCACTTTAAAGGCCTTAGAATCATCATACTCTTTATAATTAAACACCCTTTCGGTTCTCCTCAACCAATCAAGAAAAACTTTGGGATCTAGACTTCCATTGAACTCAGGAGCGTCCAACTTCAGATTTCGGTCATCATCCCTTGGTTTGTCTCTTTTTTTTTAACTTTTCCTTTCATCTTCATCACTTGAGCTTGAGCCTATGATCCTTCTGGGCTTACGTGTGCCTCTAGTAGAATCATAATCACTAGAACTTGAACTAGATTCATCAATGTTGTATGATTTTTTTGTGCTTTTAGACTTGGTTCCCACGAATTGCATAAGTTCCTCCAGCATGTTGCGCAATTCTTTGATCTCATTGTCCCTTTGAACGTCTCTATCTTTCTCATAAGGAATTCCATGCTTGTTGTTTATAGATTGCTCATCTGCCATAGCTCATTTTGCTTGAGTATTGATCGTTTAAACCTCTCAACGAGAGCACCAAAGTTGATGTGAATTTTCGTTTGAATCAAAAACTCACAAGGATAGATAACTAAAATTACGAATTCCTAAAGGCTAGACCACCAAAATTAACAATTTTAGGTTGACTAATTAGTCTTTGTTTAAAGCCTAAGAACCCTCAAAGCCACTAACTAATCTGCGCCAGAGTCTAAAGGAAAATCCACCAACTCCAATTTTTCGGTATTTTTTTTTCAAGTAAACAAAACAAAACTTTATTTCATTAATCAAATCTTAAAATTGCAAAATAATGTTGAGATAATTTAATATCATAATCAACAACAAAATCATAACAAAACAATCTAAAACACACGTACAAATATAAGGAGAATCTTCCCCCTTAGTGACTCAACAATGACTCACAAGATAAGATGCCACATCAGCACTGCATATCATTCTAATCTTGCTAACAAACTCTAACAAATTATCTCTAAACAAGAAAATATCCTAAAAAACTTTCTAATACCTTGCTAATCAAGATAATCAAAAATTACAACCAGATTTACACAAATATTCAATCTACCCAAACTCCTAGAAGATTGTCCAAAATTCACGCCACAAGTGAAGATCAACTTTTGCGGAATTTTGAGATTTTTCTTCAAATGTTCAAGAAACCCTTCAAGATTCAATCTTTTAACCAAGAAACATTCAAGAAGTCATTTTCCATGCGTATAAGGCTGTAAATGAAGATTAAGACCCTTCAAGAAATGAAAGACTCAATGCCTAAAATGAGAAAAACCCTATCAAGTGAAATAGGATAAAAACTCATAGGCAAAACCAACTTATTCCCCTTGTCAACCCTCTTGCCTTGATTTGCATGCCACATCTAGGTATGTGTGACCATGCACACGGAAATCCCAACCCTGGATGCACCCATTAGACTTGAATCTCCATAAGCAATTAATTCCCCCATGGTTGCACCCTTGTTAGCAGCTTCAATCAAACCTTCGAAGTTGTGATCAATATTTGTATCATCTAAGGGTAACCTTCTCTTAAAATGCCTAGCTTTCAACCTCTCGGTTGCTAAGGCCTCGGGAGCAAACCTAGATGATTATATGAACTTAGAGTAGTACTCAGTGACAGACATACTTCCCATCTTAAGCTCTAGAAACTCCTCGGCTTTCTATTTTTGAAAGAACACAGGATAAAACTTATTACGGATTTGCTCCTGAAACATATCCTAATTAAACCCTGGTAAATCCCTCTTCACAGCCTCATTTTGTGACCACCAAAGATCATCTTCTCCTCTAAAATAGTAAACAGCATGGTTCACCTTAAGCTCTTCTTGACACTCAAGTGCCCCAAACAACTTATTAAACTCTCTCAACCATCCCTCTAGAATAGTTGGATTGTGCTCTCCTTGGTATGTGGGTGGCTTACTTTGAGAAATCTTCTTGAAAAGTTCCCCAGCAGGGTCACTGGCATTTCCATTTCCTCTAGCAGCTAACTATTCAGCTACAGAAGCTAATTGCCTTACTACTTCATCCAGCTAATTGTTGTTACGTTCAGCCATTCTATTTCTCCTATAGTGGAAAAGACCTTTATATTAAGTTATGTCTAATTGTAAGTTAGAACAACATAAACTTATAACATAAAACACTTCCTCATTTCGTCTCACAAAAGAAGTTTCTTTCTTTTAGAGCGAATGATTCACTTAGTTTTTATTGTCTACACAACCATTAAAATAAGAATAACGCACATAAGAAATAAAAATAATTATTTCCTTGGTTTTACTACTTGAGGTTTCATTTTCTGAAAGAAATTTATTATTTAATTCCTCTTAATATTTCTTTATGGCTCACTGCCACTTATTGAAACTAAAATAAATATTAATCTAAATTGTTCAACATTCTAAACATAAAAAATGCTAAACAATATTAACTAAATTGTATCTAATCAAAAATCTCTAAACATTAAAATTGTCCTTCCTGTCCCTTGACATCAAATATTTCTTTGGTATAAATTAAGGATAATCTTTTGTATCATCTTCCATTTCTTCTTCCTTTTCTTCCTTTTCTTCCTCAGGATTTAACTCTTCTTCATCCTTCTTAGGATCGGTTACCAAGTCTACATACACTGGAATTACTGGATCCTGGTTCTCGATTTCATAACATGAAATGTCCCTTGACTCATCAGTCTTTGAACCAGTAGTAGTCTCCTTCACCATCATGCCTTCATTTTCTTGATTATCTGGACTTGGTGTGGGCGGGGTCTCTTCACTTGCATTCATCTCCTGATACTCCTTCTCTTTCCTAGCAATGTAACCTTCCAAGTATCCCCAACCACAACCCCATTGGCCGATTGCATCCTTATATTTATAGTAGTTCGGAAGTCCTCCAGCAAAATGGAAATCGCTAAACTTTTCCTTGATTTCTAGGTAGGGCGAACGGTGGGAAAAACACTTAACAATTAGGGCTGATACATGGTCTGAATGGTCCCATTATGGCAGCTTCAATACAATACTCATATACCAACAGTAAAACCGTATTTTCCAATCGCACTGGGATGAACTCTCATAGTCTTTCTTCTCCAAGGTTCCTATATGTGTGTCTTTACTAGGCATACTATACGACATACTGCACAACACTTAACACTAATAGACCATCCTTCGAAAAGCAAAACAAACTAAAAGTTCTACAAAAGGGTCTTGTGGATAATATACAATTTCCTTTACATACAACTATTCACATAAGTAACACCTTAAAACATGAACTTTAATGCATGAAAGAACAGAAATAAAGTCTATCCTACGTGCCCAAACTTCCTACCCAAGCTCACCACATGGTATTAAAGCAATAGCACATAATACATACCTGAATTCCTTGCATACCTGCACACATGATTTACCTTTCAAAACTGTTATTTTTCAAAACTTTCTATTTTCAAAAATTACTGTTTTTAGAAAAATTTCATATTCAAAAACTTTCCAAAATAAGAAATTCCTCTTTCCTAAAATAAAACTTAGGGTGCCCCCAAAAATAAGATGCATTTTATTTTAAGTTCTGAGATCTTGTAACCACTTTGTAACACCCTGGAATATCCTAACTTTCTACTTTATATTTTTCCAGAAAACATATTACAAATATTAAAGAATTATAATTATTAAAACTCCTAAATAACGGGAAAAACCAAAGTATTACCGCCACCATGATAACGGCTAAGGCATTTATCAAAGTACTACAGTGGGAGTCTTAATTAAGACCAAAACCAATTTAAAACTAAACTTCAAAACAAGTCTCAAAACAAATTCAAATCAACATCCAAAATAAAAACCAACTTAAAACTTTATTACACTTCGGAACCATTTTAATGGCCCTTAAAAACCAAAACTAGAACCTTTGAAAATTAAACGACATCCAAATAAAGGTTAGTACTTCATATGCAATAAAAATAAAACTACAAAGCAAGCGCTCTCACTACAACCCAGCATGAAATGACATATGCCTACTTATACCTGTAGCTTTTCTTATTTTAAACTACTACTCACCAACAAGTGGGTCATTGTAGGGCCAAGTCCAAGACAACGCCATGCACACAAAACAAAACAGTCAGCAAAGCTGAGTACATAACTACTAAATTCTATGCAACAAAATATCATGAACTAAAACATACACACATTTTACCTTTGAAAACCTTTCACCTGTGCATAGACTCAACAAGTTAATTACTATAACTTTTGGATTCTGCATCGAACAGGTTTCCTTTCCTTTAAAATCTCCCTATTGGGCACCAACTTGGGAGCAACTCCAAGAAGGTATAACCTATGTCACATAAAGTGACGGAATTTCAGCGCATTAAAAATATACACAGAGTACAACGTCTTATACTCCAATTAGAAGTCATAGACCTTAGTTCGTTACGACTCCCCCCATTTTTCGTACTCAAGGTATATACGTTCCAAGAGTTTTAATGCAAATCCTCTTTCAGTTTACGTGATTAACCGGTTTAACAATATTATAACTCACATATAACATCACACAAAAACATGCACCAAACCACGCAAGCCATATTAATTATCTTCAATTTAAAGTGATTCAAAAATAATCTCATGTGTGTCCTTTAATTAATCTGAACTTCCTTTACCACAAATTCGCTGTGAGTAGCTAACTATTTACTTCCTCTTTGACCACACATTAAACTGTGACTGGAACCATGTATAAAATAATTGCTCATCTTTTAATCATGTGAATAAAAATTCACAAACTACTTTTCTTGTTGATTAAGTAACTAACCAACTTTAAAATAACTTCCTTTCTTTATTAATAAGCTATTGGCCAAATTAAACTGATCATAACATTCCAATTCAATCTTACTATATTTATATTGCTATTCAACATGGAATGTCAACATAATATATAATCATGCTTCCAAAAAAATATGTCATGCACATCAATTCATAATTCAAACAAGCATAACAATATTTCATAACATAGAGGATCATCCAAGGATGAATTCTAATTCTTATGTTTGTCTTTAGTACTTATGTACCTTGTGAAATAGTAGTGCTCTGCCACAACTTCTAAAAGTTGATTAATTCGAAGTCTCCTACATAAAGAAAACATAAACTAGATTAAAACCTTGTTGACTATGTTCTACAACAACTCTAAACTAACTTCTATATTGGAAACTAGTCCAAAACATTCCTTAGATGGTCTCTATTCAATTCCATACTTCACTTAAATTTTCTATTGCAAGATTACTTGATTTTGGGGACTCATTTACACTTAATAAAACCTCAACATAAATTTTTATGTCACTTTAGAAAAGTGGACAGCAATTTAAAATAATCAAAACTCCTTGAAAAACTTCAAAAACAACACAAATCAATCATATAATGTATTACTTAATTTATATGATCAATTCATGCTAATTACATACTTTAAAAGCCTAATTATTTACTTTACAAAATCTGGACAGCATGTTAAACATGCTTAAAATCCCTTTTAAACTTCATGAAATGTGCTAAAAATAATATGTAACATCATAGTATTAATATGTGATCATACTAGCATAATATGAACATTTAAAACTTATTTATCCTGTTTTTATAAAATTTTCAGATTTATTAATTAACTTTAAATTCATAGAAGACTCATAAAAACATCATAAATTTATGACAAAGCTCTTTTACAATCTACTAACATCATTATGAAACCAATCTATGCTTTAGAATAATTTTTCATAAGCCAAAACATGTTCATAATATTTATTCTATTGAATTTTATGATAACAAAATATGGACAGCAATTTATTTTATATTTAAAGTCTTTGAAAATCAATCTAAACTTCATAAAATCATCATAAATACACACAGCAACAATTTATGATCATAATATTGAAGTTTTAATCATAAAAGCTCATAAAAATCAAGAATTTATTACTTTATAAACCCTAATCTAAAACTTCATGAACAACAATTTAATTCATGCTTTAAGACAAATCATAACTTCATAAAACATGATCGAAACCTAAAAACTCATGATTAAACATAAATATAAACATGAATTTGCAAAATTAAATCAAAAAGAAAGAAGGAGAAATTTTTGTAAATTTTTTAAAGTGTTCGAAAATACCGAGTGGGGAGGAGATGGCCGGCGGTGTTCGAAATTTTTTTTCTTTCTCCCTCGCCAAAACAGAACCAAATTTTTTTTTTTCGGATTCTTCCTCTTTTTTTTCCCTCTCTTTCTCTCTCTAAATTTTGGAATCCTAATGCCAATTATGAAAGATGAAATCTTAAAATTTGGGTTTTAAGGGTATTAAGCGGCCCCAAAGTAGGATTTGGTAAAGCCCATACTTATCCTAAAGAGTGGAAATTACCTTTATGCCCTTGCCTTAAAATAAGTTAGGAAACTCTTAACAATTCCATTTTTAGAAATGTTTCAAAATATTTTATCAAACATAAAATATTATCTATAAACACAAAATAATTATTTTTAATTAAAACTTATTAAAAGTTTTTTTTTGTTTAATATTCTTATGAATACAACTTTTCAATAAAAATATTAATATTAAACATATATAATACAAAAATAATTCCTTAAAATATGTGAAAATATGGGGTATTACACAGGTGTGGGAGGTTACAGGAGTAGGTGCGTGGTGAGATGCGAGGCGAGATGCATGGAGAGATGGCTGCAAGGGAAAGGAGAAACATATAGTATATGGAGGAGATGACAAGTCAAATCCCTCGATTCGAAAGTGACACTTTTTCTCCTTTGCAAATTCATCGTCGGGACATTACATGTTATTATATGTCATTTAGTTCGATGTGTTTAGGACATACAATGTTTCGGTCCAATTATTTGATTATTAATGTCATCGACACATTAGAATGAAAAGATTATAAAATATACAGGTGTGGAGGTACTAATTTAGCTCAACTCATCATCTCCCCACACAAATAAAAAAAAATGAAGAAAACTAAATTACAACAAATACCACCAAAAAATTAACGACTGATTTCATTTTTTGGGCTGGAAATTTCCATCGCAAAAACACTAAACTGTGACAAAATCTTCCATCGCAAATTTCCGACAAATTTTCCGTCATAATTTAGTGTTTTAGCGATGGAAAGTTCCATCACAAACTAGGTCCATCCAATACCCCTGATTTTATCGCAAATTCCATCGCAAAATATTTGCGATGGAATATCCATCACAAATTCCCAAATTTGCGAGAAACTAACATCCGATGGAAGGTTTCCAACTGAAACTTGTCACCAACCAGATTTCCAACCTTTTGCTACAGAATTAATCAGTAGCTAATTACTTTTTTTCCAACACCCTTTTTGAATCCGATAGATTTGTAAAAATAGCCTTGAAAATGCCCTTTATTTCCAACACGTTGTGCTTTCCTGATTAGATAAGAATTGGTCGAATTGTGTGGCGTATATAGGATCTCCAAAAAAATATATTGTATACATAGATAGATAGAGCGATATGATGAGGGAGAAAGATCAAATTGAGACTTAAAAATAATACTTTCCGTGCTATCAAAATATACAATCTTTAATTATGGAGCTTCACATAATAGAAAAACAATATTTTACTTTAAATCAAAACCACCACTTGAATAAAAACATGATGATGAAGTACATGATAAATATTACATTTGCTAATTTTTTTTATTATGAACTCAAACTAATCATTAAATTGATTAATGAAAGAGAAGAGATAAGGAGAATTTTGGAAATCGTCATTATAAAAACTCCAAAATTATGAGTAATCAATTGTAAGTAAAAATGAACCTAAAGAGTAAAATATATATATATATATATATATATATATATATATATATATATATATATATATATATAT
>PYUH01000324.1:169999-206627 GCA_016808085.1 Suaeda aralocaspica | reverse complement strand
TTTTTTTTTTTTTTGGTGCTAGGGAGCCGTCCATAAGGTTGGGAATGAGAATTTATCCCAGGATCAACTAAAACTGGGAGGAAAGCTTTAACGACTTGGCTACCCCTCATTCTCAGGATAACAACTATTTTTGCATAAATTAAAGGATAAAAAGAAGCCAAAGTATAAGTTATGTAACTCTACTAGAGATCTAAATTTATTATAATGCAAAGATTGAATTAGGTTTAGAAATTCACCTAGTTGCAAGCTTTCTCTTAACGATTTTGGCATAGGGTTATTGCCCACTTTTGTTTTCCAGTATGTTTCAGCATGTGACTCAATTGCTTCANCAGCAGGTGACTCAATTGCTTCACTTTGTTTGACAACCAATTGCTGTAAGAATCCAAAATAGGAAACGAAAATAAAAATCATCATAAACAAAGGTAAAATAGTTATGTGGCACAGATTAAAGTCGATTGTATATAAGCAATCTTGGGGGCAAAGGTCACAAGTCTATTTTACTAATAATTCCACATTCCCTACATTACATAGTCATTGATATAATAATTCAAAATTTTTATATTAATAATCTACTTTTGTTATTTTAATATAATGATTATTATTTAAACTTTACTTGTTCATGATTTTACAATGTGCAATTACTTCTTTAATTTGTTTGATTGTGAATTATTGATAATTATATGCAGTTTCGCTTGATTTAGGACTTATAGTAAAGTTGTTTCAAATCAGACTAAGCCATATGATAATGTTCCAATAAAACTTTAAGCATTAAATTTTGTTACCCTCTAAGTAGTTTGTAGCATTTTTGAAGGTATAAGATATCTTTTGTTTTAATTGATTTGTATTGTAAAGGAAACATATCATCGAACCTCATTGCTCACTTATTGCAAAAATTATTAATATCAAAGTTCAAGGAACGAGGGATTTATTACCATACCATGGAACTTATTAATCAGTTATAAGGTGTTATTTACTTGTATTGAAATTTTAAATTTTTAAAAAATTCATTGTAATTTGTAAATACAATTTGACTACTACTTATGAATAAAAAAAATTTCTCTTCCTAAGAAAAATCAAAGATGAAGGAACTCATTATCTATAAAATATTCAAATGCTATAATATTTGTCTTTTTAAGGGTTTGTGATAAATGGAAAAGGCTCAGTCTTATCATACAAATTACCAATAAACAAATTAAAAAAAAAAAGGCAAGAAGGAAGAAGACAAACCATCCTTCTAAACTACTCCCTTTGCCCCGTTTTGTTTGATACGTTTTCATTTGCACATATGTCAATGCATTTTTTTTGACCTTAAATATCCGTTGTTGTATGTATGTAAAGAATATAATAAATTACTTATGGTAATCATTAAAAAAACTCCCCACATGAATATATTTTTGTATATACTGAAAGTAATTTGACAGTTTCTTTCATCTTATGAATATTGTCAAGATTCCAATTGTATGAAAAAAAAAGTAAAGGATGGAGTAATATTTAATTTCCAGACTAATAATATTATTTTTCTTTTTCTTCATCATTAAAAAACTGAACTATCTTTTATATGTCTAACTTTTAGTCTTGAAATATTGTTTCACTTTTTTCAAATTAATATCTCATTTAAATTAAATAATTACCACAACAACATGTAGACATTATTTGGTGATTGCTGCGATATTGAAAATAGGTACGCTTTCATTTTCAAATTTAATTGGACCAAGAGTCTTGTTTTTTATGCAAGAATGTAGCCTTATACTGATCCTAGTTGCAAATAAAGAGAGTTAAAAAAAAAACATACCACTGTACCCAGGAAGATAAGTAGCAGAAAAGAAGCCTTTAAAGTCTTCATGACTAAAACTATTAATTAAGAAGTAGTTAACCGAGTACTTAAGAGGTAATATGATTTTAGATTGGTATGATGGGTTTGAGATCAATGGAGTTGTCATCTATTTATAGAGAAGTCATGTAATTTATAGAGAAAGATAAACTATCATTAAATTCCACCTAACCTTCCATAATAAGCTAGCAATAAATGCTACCTAACCTTTCATGCATAGTTGCAATACAAGGGTTGAATGACTATTTACTTTAAGAGTGCATGCAAGTGGCATTGTCTTGACTATCATAACACAATTCGAGATGCATATATGTAACTTCTAACATTTTACATATAGTGATTCATCTTGAGATGGATATATTTAACTTCCATCATTACTCCTTTAATTATGCTCATTCTATCACATCAACCATGTTTTCCTAATTATCTTATTTTTATAAGTTACAAAGCCTCCATCTTATTTTTATTTCTAGCTTTATCTTGTATTTTAATGTAACTGGTGCTACTTGGTTAATATATCCATCTACTTTCGCGTGTAATTCACTTCTTCTTACATCATTTCGTATTTTATTTTTATTTTGAAGGGCCTCTTCCTTTGCTTATAAATTTTTCTCATGTAGCTGACCCGAATTCTGAAATTAAGGCTCCGACTGACTGATTGATTGATTGATTTCTAGCTTTTGTTTATAAAGTTTCAACGTTGCTATTTCCATTAAAAAAAACTTTTAAAAAAATTTAATAAAAACATTGTTTGTGTTAAAAAAATTGTTTCAATCAAGAAATTTAAAATTAGACTATATTAAAAGCCATGAATTATCACTCTTATAGACTAAGGACTAAAGTGGTCCAAATTCTAGGCCAAGCGAAAACATGCAGTCCACTCAAAATAAGTTAAAAGGAGTAAAATAAGAATTCACTTCTTCACTACGTCAAATTTTAACTATAAAATTGATCATGATTCAAAATTATAAATGTAAGAAAAAAATAAAACAGAAGAACGCAAATAGTTTTTATTAAGAAATTAAAAAGTATTTGTTATTTAAAATGTGACTTAAACTTAAAATTTTGTGATTTTTTAGATTAAATATGGTTATAGAACTCCACAAGATTCTACTAATATCTTTTCACTACAAGAAAACGCCCCCCCCCCCCCAAAAAAAAAAAACCTACCAACCACCGTCGCCTAAGGCCACTCAACCACCATATTTTATCAACCTGCTGCCCTGTTTGGCCCCTAATGCCACACCCTAAATCCCTAATTTGTCCAAACTCCGAACCCTATGTCCCTAATTCGCCTAAACTCCACCACCTAAAGGACCGAACTCTTAATTCGACTCGGTTTTCACAACTAAAACATCCTAATTCCTGAATTTGCCACCACACAACACCCCTAATTCTCTCCCCCTAAGGTATGGTTAATTATTTAAAAAAAAAAATTGGTGTTAATCTTTTAATTATTTTTTAATTGTTATGGACTATTATTGCCATTATAATCACTATTGTTGGAGAACCCAAAGGAACAAGCATGCCACCAAATAAGGACAATTCTTGGTGGAATGAAGAGGTAAGACAAGCGATAAGGAACAATAAGGAGTGCTAGAGAAGGTTGCAAAATCTCGAAATGAGGACAACTTTGATAGGTATAAACAAGGTAGAAGAGAAGTTAAAAAGGCGGTCAGAGATACACGTGCCAAGGTAAACCAAGCCCTTTATGTCAGGTTGGATACTAAAGAAGCACAAAAAGACATCTATAAAATCGCTCGTATGAAAGACTACATAACTCAAGATATAGGGGCAGTTAAATGTGTGAAAGATGTTGATCAAAGAGTGTTGGTCGATGATTACAAGATAAAGAGTATGTGGAGGTTCTACCTTGATAATTTATTTCATGAGGTTCGAGACCAAGAGATTGAGGGTGTAGCTATTACTCATGACATGGTAAATCGGGATTTTATGATGAGGATTCAAAAGGGGTAGGTTAAAAGAGCTTTAAAAAAGATGAGGTCAAGGAAAGTTGTGGGCTCGGATGGTATTCTTGTTGAGGTTTGGATATGTTAAGGAGATAAAGTAATTGAGTGGTTACATCTGTTTTCAATAACATATGGGTATGTAATAGGATGCCTTTGGTAAGGAGGAAGAGCACCATAATCCCGGTGTATACGAAGAAAGGTGATCTTCAAGATTGTGCTAACTATAGAGGAATCAAAATAATGATTCATACCATGAAAGTTTTGGAACGAGTTATTGAATTGAGGTTGAGAAGAGTTGTTCAAATTCCGAAGAATCAGTTTGGGTTTATGGCAAATAGGTCAACTATGGAGGCAACCCATCTCATGAGGCAGCTTTTGGAGCACTGCAGGGATGAGTAGAAAAACCTACATTTAGCTTTTATTGACTTGGAGAAGGCTTGTGATAAGGTACTCACGGAAGTGCTATGGTGGGCTCTTACAACAAATGTTATCTCAAAGAAATATATTGGTATCCTTAAAGATAAGCATGAGGGGGTTAGCACAAGTATATGAACTAGTGGTGGGAAATCAAAACGGCTCCCTATTAGTAATGATGTACATCAAGGTTCTACACTTAGTCCTTTTTATTTTGCCATAGTTATGGACGAATCGATAATTCAATACAAGATGGTGTCCCTTGGTGTAATACCCCATATTTTGACGTATTTTAAGAATTTAATTTCATTTTTTATTTGAGTTTTTTTTAGTGTTTTTTTTTTGAAATATTAAGTTAAATAAATAAATTAAAGAAAGAAAATTTAATTAATTGAGACTTAAATTAATTGGTTTTATGTTTTATAAAGTTTATAAGTTATTTTTATGTTACCTTAAATTTTATTAAATATTTTAAGAAGTTTCTAAACTTAGAATTTTCAAAGTTTGTTTAATTGTTTTAAATAAGGGCACAAAAGTAATTTCAAGCATTAAGGGTTTTTATGTAATTTCAAGAATTAATGACATTAAGGGTATTTACCTTCATAATGCCCTTTATTACCAACACGTTGTGCATTCCTGAGATAAGAGTTGGTCGAATTATGTGGCGTATATAAAATGTCCAAAATAAATATAATTTTTACATAGATAGAGAGAGAGATGTGATGAGGGAGAAAGATCAAATTGAGACTTAAAAATAATATTTTCCGTGTTAATTATGGAGCTATACAAAAACAAACTTTTACTTAATGTCAAAAGCACCAACTGAATAAAATGATGGAGTATGTGATGAATATAAATTGTGCTAATTTTTTTTTATTATGAACTCAAACTAATTATTAAACTGATTAATGAAAGAGAAGAGATAAGGAGAATTTGGGAAACCGTCAATGCGAAAACTCCAAAATTATGAGTAATCAATAATAAGTAAAAATGAACCTAAAGGGTAAAAATAATATATTGGAGATGTCTTGAATTTGGCCTTCACTTGTACATAAAACCTTATTTGTTGCGGTTAAAAACCGGTTATTTGCTATGGTTCTTGAGCGCAACACATAAGGTAGCAGCAAATAGGGTAAATGTTATTTGCTGCGGTTTTTTAACAACCGCAACAAATAACAAGCATTTTTTTTTAGGGAACCAATTTGCTGCGGTTGTTTTCTAATACCGCAGCAAATAACATGGTTCCCTCCAAAGAAAACCTTGTTATTTGCTGCTAATTGCCAAGAACCGCAACAAATAACTTCCTTCCCTAAAAAAAAAGGTTCTTATTTGCTACTTACAACTAAGAATCGGAGCAAATAGTTTTTTATTTTATTTTTTTTTTCGTAATGCCAAATGGTGTTATACATAAATAATTGATTTCAAATATCAAATTTATATATATTAATAATTAAATCAATTTCATTTGTCACCACTAGTACAATAAAGAAATCATTTGGTACGATTCAACTAATTAATTACATTCAATAATTACTTTGATAAAGCACAAATTAGTTTCATAAATTAGTGATCAGCATGTTACAATCACTAGCTAGCCAGCTACACTCAACAACATAACGGCCGATATATTGACATGCATCACAAGCAATAAGTTGTTAGAAACTTAGCAACCTTATCTCAAACCCCGTCAATCTCCGAAATAGTGAAACCGAATTGTTGTTGAGGTGCTCAAAATCTGAAATCCAATAAAATTATAGGTAAGGAATATGCAAAATGTAATAAATTCCACAAAATCCGCACATTTTAAAAAAACACCATCTTAAAAAAAAACATATTAGCCCTTATCAGGGAAACATATTAGCTCCAGATTTATTGATAGAGATTACGAAGTTGATAAAGTTCTTGACCTTAATTAGCTACATAGTCGTAACCAAGCTTGAAACTTTGCATTGCATAAATATAATAAATCTGTGAAGCTTCAAATGCTTAATTTGATCATGAATTCAATATTTGAATATTGAGTAAATCCACACAAATATTAGCCACTGCTTCTGTAGCTACTACCATCACCCCTCCCCCAACCGAATACTTGTACACGCACACAAGCGCAGTTGCATAAGCTACTATCCAATTGCTCTAATAACTTGCTTGTAGCTCTCATGCATATGCCTTAAGCTACGTCACAACACACACGCCAAGTCCCCTATTTTTATCTACCCACATATATAGCACCCATACCAAACCACCGCTCTCCCTCACCTTCCTCAAGCACACCAAATCAATTTCAGTGGTATAGCTCAGAGGGGTCGGACAAGCAACGAAGCAACAAACAACAACAAAGCCAACTCAAGCATCTAGCTAACAAACAACAGGACAACCAGCTAACCCAACAACTTAAGAAAAACAAATAACTGACAACAACAAAAAAAGTACAATTTTGTTTCAAAAACTTAAAAATTTCGGCAGCACGCATCTCCCCTATAATTGGATGGCCAATCAACTTTTCAATTGATTAAAAACCTCCATCAAACACAAATAACTCTTCCTCTTCAAAATTCCGCAAATAACAACCATACAAAGATCCATAACGGTTTTTTATACCAAAAGTCATCCATCCATCTAATTAATTCATTCAACGAACATTCCATCACAATATATATAATATTTGAATAATGAGTGGGTGAAAAATTAGGAATGTACCATCTGCAAATCATCCATCTCCGTGCAACTTGCAATGATGTTCTACATATACCTCATGACATAGTAACCGCAGTTTACACCATTTTGTTGCTGTGCACATTAAATGCAAAACATGTGGAAAGAATGGGTAGTATAAAAACAGTTAGTTCATTTAATAAAATCGATAATGAACTTTCACTAACTAGTTTCTACGTTGTAATTACCTTAACCGATACCAATTTAGGAATCATTGTGCTTGTTCTTATCTTCTTCATCACGCTATATTGATAAACAAAATAATGTCAAACACTCAAAATGAAAGACAGTTTTCGAAATCAAATAGTAATGGAATAAACAATGCTTCCATCATACCTATTCACCCACGTCATGATCATCAAACTACGCGGCGGTTCTGTACGACAAGAATCGAGTACGTACACCGTGTATGTCGAAGGTGATAGCATCAAAAGTACCCAATGTGTACTGTTGGGTGTGCATAACTTGTTAAATACATTTTACTTTATGAGAAGGATATTTATTTTCTGTAAATAATGAAGTAATTGCCAAAAAGTCCAAAAAGTTACTACTATTAAGAAAAGCACAAAGGTTTCATAATAATTTCTTACTCTTGAAGGTAAGGTGCGAACAAAAGCTTCCTTTTCAATTACATTGCTTCTTTGATGGATGTTTCAATGTAATCTTTCACTTCCGCCTTGTTCTTCAAACGACGTTGGTCATAGATCTCTTGTGGACGCAACCATCCAACCTTCAAAATGGTTTTGCATCCATCCAAATCTAGGTGAAGCAAACTAAATGGATAGAACAAAGGATACGTTATAGTAAACAAGTGCTTTAGTTAATGATAAATTGCATATATACCACACTTTCTACGAAAATCAATAAGAATTGAAGTACTCAAGTAAAAGAATAACTACAAAACCTCATAAAAGCTTGCAATAATGCAACAGACAGTTGTTCTCCAATGAGGAAGTCATTAACATCCTGCTTCATAATCCATGTCTCAGTGTCCTCAAAGTAACAGAATTGTGATTTACTTAAAACCGCTCTGAATATGACATTGTCTGTTTCGTCCTTCACAACACTATGTATCCATCGACAAGAGACTGACAAAGACCGAATGAAATCTTCATCATCAACGAATGTGTCACCACCAAGATTTGATCCCTTAGATGAAATCTTTTTTTGCATCTCATCATTTGCATGACCGTCATCATTGTTGTTTGTTGAAGTACTACATACGTGCTTTCCATTTAATTCCTCGAATCTCAAATCATGTTCAACAAGTTGTACACCCTACCTCACACATGGAATATAATTAAAAAAACATTGCTCAAATGAGTAATAGGTTTAGTGCTATGACATAAGGATCAACGAATAAAATGTCAACGTTAGTTGTTGAGGTCATACGTAATGAGGTACCTGATTCGATAAACGAATCCATTTACGCGGCCATGTTACAAAACTACCACGCGCGTCACCTATAGTCATCACTCCCCATTCCTCCCTGGGCAAAGGTAGTGTCGTATCCTCCCATCCATCAACAACAGAATCGACGGATATGCAACAATCTCCTTCATTGACGCCTCTCAAATGGGACACTTTCCTATTCACTGTTAGTTGCACATGACCAAATGCAACAAGAAGTAAACTAGGGCTTTCTACTTTCGGCTCCAGGAGGAACAACATACAAGGGGTCTCCTCCTGTAAAACTTTAGCAATAAAGCATTTAAATGGTTCTTGTTTTTGAAGGGATAATTTAATTGAACATAAAGAATGGGTTTCTAGTATCCTTGATGCTTTAAGGTAACGAAAGAAAGGAAAGGAAACAATTTTAAAGGAGTGACCATGTTAAAATTTAGGTTTTAAGGGAAGGTATACAAACCTCAACATCTACAGCAAAGGGTTCTGGTCTTTCCTTTTCATATTTAGTCCTCTAAGCATGCTTGCTTGATTTGTCTTCAACTTCCCCTTTGAAATGCGAAGAAACATCAGGCATCCCAAGCTTATCACATAACAATTTGAACCGTTCATTAACTAGCTCCTCAACCCTCTTCTCCATGTCTGGTGCCAGTTGAGGGGTTGAGTTTCGGCTCGTCCCCATATCTCTCCTCAAACCCTTCCTCTTTCCTAGTCGTACACCTCCGGAGCAACAAACCCGACCGTTGTGGTCCTCCCCTATGACTACTTCCAATGCATCTTTGTTAGGTGTAGGTTGGTGTTCGGATGTGACTTCGTTCTGTTTGAATCCAAGCTGCATAACAAAAAATAAAAACAGAGGGATTTTTTTCATTATGTTTGGTGTGCAAACTGAATTTCTATATTACTACTAAATAACAAAATTATGGCATAACTCCCGAAATTGCACGAGTATTATCACTGCATCAGCTAGCTTCTTCTTCTATGCATCCTTGATGACTCGTTCACGTTTTACATCTCGACTATATGAAGAGCAAACCCAAGGAAGCGCCCGATCTCGTGGTTGAGCTGTAATAGACGAGGAGGTGCACACTGCTTCTGATTGGGTAGATGAGATCAACTTTTGGTAAAATCCTTTAGCCTTCAACTTCTCCATATGATGGGGGTATGTGTTTTGACCCATGTGATGGTACACTTTCTTCATACCCGCACTTATAGAGGCTTTTACATGTCTTTCCTGTATAAGTGAAACAAAGGGCAATGAGATAGGTTACACAATTTAGAATATGAGGACTGGTTTCATTGTTTAGGTTTATCGGATCTTACAACTTGCTTTGGAGTAGTTACTTGTGCCACAAAAGCTTCCCGAATCTTGTCGGTAATGTGAGGATAGATCTGGTATGACATTCTGTCAACTTCTGTCTTAGTTTCCTTTCTTGTTTTGGTGATCCAACCATTCACCAACTTGGACTTGAAGTCCCTAAATCTCTCCGCAACGGCCGACAAGAAAACTTTTTGCTTACCATCATCAACACTTATGTGGAAAAGATTCTACATGACAACACATCAACCATTTAGCTTGAAATCTCTGTAGCAATTAAATTATCTAAATTGTAAAAAATTAAACTACAACACATATCACCTATTACAATATTAAATTTCAACAATTTAGCCTTAGTTATGATTTCATTGTTTAAATTGACGAAAAACATCACATACTTACCATTGTATCTTCCCATAATGATCTTTTAAAACCTTCGTCAACATTTTCCCATTTTTGTAGGATTGGAAGCTTCCGCATACAAACCCCGATATGCTTCCCATATTTCTTACGCCACTGTCCACAAGGTTGGCCATTCTCATCGTACTCAAGATGCATAGCTGCTGAAGCTTTCACTCCCTTTGATGAACCTCTTCTGTTTCTCTCAATTCCTGATACATTGGTTGTTGACGATGGTACCTGACATTGTTGTTCTGAATGGTCGAAATTTTTAGGAACAACTACTCTTCTTTCTAGTGTGCCTTGTGCTGCTGCATGGTCTTTGTGATTTGTAGGTTCGGCTTGGGGAATTAATGCCAACTCGTTGTTGAGAGTGGCAGGTGCTTTGTTAACCATTCTCTCAAACTCCTCTACACGATCAATGAAATTGTAATACTCTACGTCCTCTGCCTCACCTTGATCGTCCTCCAAATGCAGGGCATAAAGTGGGTCTGAATCTGATTCATAATTTACTGAGCCGAAGTTGTCTGATTCTTCAGAAAATTCATCACTGGACATGCACCAATCTGCAATATGTAGAAACAATAAACAAATCAACAATTCATGGAAAGAGGCACAAGATATGGCATGGCTTAACATTACATGTTGCTCAAACTATTTACAAATGAAAAGTAGTTGCAATGAGCCGACCTAATTACAAATGCAAATCTATTTCAGTGCCAACAAATTTAGTGAATGGTTACCAAATTGATTAGCTAAGATAAATAACATATAACTGATAATTGATAATTTAACTAATTGATAATTGATCATGTAACGAATTGATAATTGAACTAATTTATATTTGATAATTGAACTAACTGGTAATTGATAATTGAACTAATTGGTAGGTGTTGTATTGAACTAATTGATATTTGATAATTGAACTAATTGATAATTAATAATTGAACTCATTGAATATCAAATTCATACCTACTCAACCACTTCAATCCCTTCATTATGGTCGTCCTGCATATAGTTTGCCTCCGCAGAAGTGACAATAGTTGTTTGGGGTGAAGTAAATGGTGGGGAATCCTCAAATGCATCATACTCGTCCTCGTCATCAACATCACCGAACCTAGAATGTTGCGTTTACCCGGAACTATGATTGACCACTTTCGGTCTGCAGGGTCAGTTACATAGAACACTTGCTTAGCTTGTGATGCAAGCACAAAAGGCTCTTCACCAAAATGCATTTTACTCTAATCAACCACAGTGAAGCCACATGGATCATCATTTGTTATGGAACGACAGTTGCTTTCAACCCACTTGCATTTAAAAAGACAAACTGTGAAGGTGCTGTATTAAAGCTCCCACATTTCATATATTCTCCCATAATATGTCAACATAGCATCCACTGGATTTTGATCTTTTGCACTGGCATAGAATGCGGAAGCGGCATTAACTAAAACCCCACTATTATGCTGACAAGGAGACTTATCGTCTTGGTAAGTGGTCCAAAATGTAACCGTTGACGTTGTAACCATCGTAATTAGTAATAGTGTCTCGTGGGCCAAAAGCCAACCACTTCACTGTATCAGATACACCTTCCATACGTCCACTAATAACTCGCTTGTGAAATCATTCGATGAAATGTTTATTATGCAAAATCATTAATCCCCTCTGGTCTTTCCTTGGATTCTCATCTTTCAACACCTGCATATGCTCGTTCAGGAAAGGATGCATTTCTGCATCATGGTGCAATACATACAAATGAGCTTGTCGAAGATCATTTGGGCATACTGTAACAGATCTGCACCCTATGGTACCCTTCCCATCAAGTCTCCCTTCATGACGACATGTTGGAATACCAACAGGCTTTGCACTCGCTAGGAATTGTGCGACATAATCCCCAACCTCATCGGCTACTACTCCTTGCACTATACTAGCTTTTGGTCTTGCTTGATTCATCACTTTGTTCTCTAACACTCCCATATGTCTCTTGTAAGGATAACACCATCTGAAAAACACAAGACCCAACAACTTAATATCACGGACTAGATGAAGAATAAGGTGAACCATGATGTCAAAGAAAATAGGAGGAAAATACATCTCAAATTTACAAAGTGTTTCAACGACACGTGCTTGAAGAGTAGCTAGCTTTGTGGGATCTAGCACTTTACTACATATGGTATTGAAGAACGAACAAAGCTCTGTAATGGTGTACCTCACATGTTTAGGTAGAATCCCACAAATTGCAATTGGAAGAAATACTTGCATCATAGCATGGCAATCGTTTGATATCATGCTCGATAATGTTAGCTCATCGTCCGTAGATACAAACCGTTTCATGTTAGAAGAGTATCCCGATGGTACCTTTATGTTGTGCAAAGTTGAACAAAATTGCCTCATTTCTTTTTTTGACATTGTGTAGCAGGCTGGAGGCAAGTAGTAAGTGGTTTTCTATTAGTGAACCTTTTCCTTCCCCTTTCCGGTGTAACTGTCATCTTTCTGTTCAGAGTTCTTCCTTTTCTTTGTCTCCTTAACTTGAGGCCATAGCTCTGGTCGAACACTTGTTTCTTTTCAAGAAATATCGACTAACCTTCGTGTCCTTAGTCTTGTTGGGAATGTTAAAAAGAGTCGAAAGTATGGCATCACAAACATTCTTTTCAATATCCATAACATCAAGGCAATGTCTGACTTGCAAATCTCTCCAATATGGAAGTTGCCAAAATATCGACTCTTTTTTCCATAACCCTTCATAAGTCTTAACCTTGGATTTGCCGAAGGTAGTCTTCACACCTTTCAATTGTGTATAAACTTCATAACCGGTTAATGGTCGACGAGCAACACGATCTTCTACCTTTCCATTAAATGCCATTTTTTTCTTTCGAAAGCAGTGAGTAGGTGGGAGGAACCTTCGGTTGCACGAATCGACGTACTTACCCACCCATGTACAATCTTGGTCTTCCATATAAATAGGGAAGACTTTCGCTCCTTTGTTCTTGTAGCCGGATAAGTTACCGTAAGCGAGGAAATCATTGAGGGTGCACAAAAGAAGTGCACGCAATGTCAATGTGTCCTTTGCATAAGCGTCTTATACAAATACCTCTTCATGTCACAACCTTAGCAAGTCATCAACTAGCGGTGCAAGATAGACGTCGATGTCTTTACCAGGCTGCCTCGGCCCTGAGATTGGATGAGACAACATAAGGTACTTTCGTTTCATGCACAGCCACAGAGGGAGGTTATAGATAGTAAGAATAACTAGCCAACAACTATGCCTTGAACTAAGATTACCAAAAGGGTTCATTCCATCAGTGCATAACCCAAGCCTCAAATTACGATTGTCAGCCCCAAATGTCTTATATTTCCTTTTAATAGTCTTCCATTCAAAACCATCAACAGGATGTTGGAGCAAACTCTTGATCTTCCTCCCCTTTGCATGCCACCTTAAATTCTTAGCTTCTTCTGTAATTGAAAATAACCACTTGAATCTTGGTAGTATGGGAAGGTACCACAACACTTTAGATGGAGGCCAGCATTTCCTCGCACTCCTTCCCACTTATATCGTGGCAAGTTACACTTTAGACACTTGACGAAACTTTGAAATTCTTTCTGGTACAAGACACTATCGTTTAGACATGCATTTATTCTCTCATACTCGAAACAAAATGGAAACATATCTTGAGGGTAACACTATTGACATATCTATTGCATCTACTTTTCCCATTACAAGCTTTAGCTCTTCTAGAATCTTAGTGGATACAAAAGAATATGTTGCACCAGATTCAAACAAAACTTTGACTGGAAGAGAGTGAATAGAAAAAGTACCAGTAATTACATCCTTACTAGTATCACCTTCACTTCGAGCCATCACATTCAGTTTTCCACTATTTGAAGTCGTAGTCACTCCTTTCCTTTGTTTTTAGAGAAGCACTCATACTCACAGTGTCCCTCCTTTCCTTTGTTTTTAGAGAAGCACTCATACTCACAGTGTCCAAGATTCTTACACAATCAACAAGTCACTGGGTTCCCTGCACAGTTCTTTCCTAGGTGATTGTTAGGACACTTCTTGCAATAGTACACACGCCTTCCTTAGCTAGCCATCTGAGCTCTTTTCCCATTTCCAGAAGGTGGCTTCCCAAAGTTTCCCCTATTACCCTAGAAGTTGTTGTTAAAATGAGGTTTCTTAAATCCACCATGATTTCCTTGTTGGTTGAAGTTTCCTCCACCATCCTTCCTTTTCTCCCTCGTCTCACCTTCCTTCTATATCTCCTTCTTCTTTTGGTCTATGGCATACAAGTGTGCAACTCTACCATATAACTCATCCAAAGATTCAAAGATCTGCCCAACTAATTGTGATACAGGTCTAAGGGTAACCCTCTTTCAAAACGACTAGCTTTCGACCTCTCGGTTGCTACGGCCTCGGGAGCAAACCTAGACAATTATATGAACTTAGAGTAGTACTCAATGACAGACATACTTCCCATCTTAAACTCTAGAAACTCCTCAGCTTTCTGTTTCTGAAGGAACACAAGAAAAAACTTATTACGGATTTGCTCCTGAAACATATCCCAATTAAACCCTGGTAAAGCCCTAATCACAGCCTCATTTTGTGACCACCAAAGATCAACTTCTCCTATCAAATAGTAAACAACATGGTTCACCTTAAGCTCTTCTGGACACTCAAGTGCCCCTAACAACTTATTAAATTCTCTTAACCATCCCTCTAGAATAGTTGGATTGTGCTCTCCTTGGTAAGTGGGTGGCTTACTTTGAGAAATCTTCTTGAAAAGTTCCCCAGCAGGGTCACTGCTATTTCCATTTCCTCTAGCAGCTAACTGTTCAGCTACAGTAGCTAATTACCTTACTACTTCATTCAGCTGATTGTTGTTACATTCAGCTATTGTATTTCTCCTGTAGTGGAAAAGACCTTTATATTAAATTATGTCAAATTGTAAGTTAGAACAACATAAACTTATAACATAAAACACTTCCTCATTTCGTGTCACAAAAGAAGTTTCATTCTTTTACAGCGAATGATTCACTTCGTTTTGATTGTCTACACAACCATTAAAATAAGAATAAAGCACGTAAGAAATAAAAATAATTCCCTTGGTTCTACTCTACTTGAGGCTTCATTTCCTGAAAGAAATTAATTGTTTAATTCCTCTTAATATTTCTTTATGGTCATTGTAAAAACTTATTCAAACTAACATAGACATTAATCTAAAATTTTCAACATTCTAAACATCAAAAATGCTAAGCAATATTAACTAAATTGTATCTAAACAAAAATTTCTAAACATTAACATTGTCTTTCTAGTCCCTTGACATCACATATTTCCTTGGTATAAATTAAGGATGATGTTTTGTATCATCTTCCATTTCTTCTTCCATTTTTTCCTTAGGATCTAACTCTTCTTCATCCTCCTCATAATCGGATACCAAGTCTACATACACTGGAATTACTGGATCCAGGTTCTTGATTTCATAACATGAACTGTCCCTTGACTCATCAGTCTTTGATTCAGTAGTAGTCTCCTTCACCATCATGCCTTCATTTTCTTGACTATCTGGGCCTGGTGTGGGCGGGGTCTCTTCACTTGCATTTATCTCCTGATACTCCTTCTCTTTCCTAGTAATGTAACCTTCCAAGTATCTCCAATCATAGCCCCATTGGCCAATTGCATCGTTATATTTAGGGTACTTCAGAAGTCCTCTAGGAAAGTGGAAATCACTAGAATTTGCCTTGATTTATTGGTACGGCGAACGGTTGGGCAAATACTTAACAATTAGGGTTGATACATGGTCGGGCTGGTCCCATTGTGGCAGCTTCAATACAATACTCATATACCAACAGTAAAACCGTATTTTTAAACGTACTGGGGTGAACTTTCATAGTCCTTCTTCTCCAAGGTTCCCATTTGTGTGTCTTTACTAGGCATACTATATGACATCTTGCACAACACTTAAGACTAATGGACCATCCTTCCCAAAACAAAACAAACTAAAAGTTCTACAAAAGGGTCTTGTGGCTAACATACAATTTCCTTTACACACAACTATTCACATTAGCAATACCTTAAAACATGAAATTTAATGCATGAAAGAACAGAAATAAAGTATATCCTACATGCCCAAACTTCCTACCCAAGCTCACCACATGCTATTAAAGCAATAAAACATAATACATAGCTGAATTCCTTGCATACCTACACACATAATTTACCTTTCAAAACTTTTATTTTTTAAAATTTTCTATTTTCGAAAATTACAATTTTTAGAAAAATTTCATTTTCAAAAACTTTCCAAAATAAGAAATTCATCTTTCTAAAATAAAACTTAGGGTACCCCCAAAAATAAAATGTATTTTATTTCAAGTTGTAAGCTCTAGTAACCACTTTGTAACACCCTGGAATTTCCTAACTTTCTACTCTATTTTTTTTTTCGGAAAACATATTACAAATATTAAAGAATTATAATTATTAAAACTCCTAAATAACGGGAGAGACCAAAGTATTACTGCCACCGTGATAACGGCTAAGGCATTTATCAAAGTACTACAGCGGAAGTCTTAAAACAAAAACCAATTTAAAACTAAACTTCAAAACAAGTCTCAAACCGAATTCAAATCAACATCCAAAACAAAAACCAACTTATAACTTTATTACACTTCGGAACCATTTTAATGGCCCTTAAAATCCATAACTAGAACTTTTGAAAATTAAATGACATCAAATTAAAGGTTAGTGCTTCATATGCAATATAAATAAAATACAAAACTACAAAGCAAGCGCTCTCACTCCAGCCCAGCATGAAATGACATATGCCCACTTGTACCTGTAGATTTTCTTATTCTAGAAAACTACTCACCAACAAGTGGGTCATTGTAGGGCCAAGTCCAAGACAAAGCCATGCAAAAAAATCAAAAAGTAAGCAAAGCTGAATACATAACTACTAAAGACTATGCAACAATATCAAAATTAAAATAAAAGTAAAACATACATACATCTTATCATTGGCAACTCTTCAACTATNAAACAACATGAACTAAAACATACACACAACTTACCTTTGACAACCTTTCACTTGTGCATACACTCAACAAATTAATTACTATATTTAAATTTATTGATTCTACATCGAATGGGTTTTCTTTCCTTTAAAATATCCCTATTGAGCACCAACTTGGGAGCAACTCCAAGAAGGTATTACCTATGTCACATAAAGTGACGGAATTCCAATGCATTAAAAATATAAACATAGTACAACGTCTTGTATTCCAATTACAATTCATAGATCTTTGTTCCTTATGACTCCCCCCATTGTTCATACTCAAGGTATATATGTTCCAAGAGTTTTGATTCAAATCCTCTTTCACTTTATGTGATTAACCAGTTTAACAATGTTATGACTCACATATAGCATCACACAAAAACATGCACCAAACCATGCAAGCCATATTAATTATCTTCAATTTAAAGTGATTAAAAAATAATCTCATGTGTGTCCTATAATTAATCTGAACTTCCTTTATCACACATTCACTGTGAGTAGCTAACTATTACTTCCCCCTTAACCACACATTAAACTGTGAGTGGAACCATGTATAAAATAATTGCTCATTAACTCCTTTTAATCATGTGAAAAAAATAAATTCAAAAACTACTTTTCTTGTTGATTGAGTAACTAACCAACTTTAAAATAACTTCCTTTCTTTATAAATAAGCTATTGGCCAAATTAAATTGATCATAACATTTCAATTCAATCTTACTAAATATATATTGCTATTCAACATGGAATGTCAACATAATATATAATCATGCTTCTAATAAAACTTGTCATGGGCATCAGTTCATAATTCAAACAAGCATAACTATATTTCATAACATAGAGGATCATCCAAGCATGAATTCTAGTTCTTATGTTTGTCTTTAATTAGTACTTACGTACCTTGTGAAACCGAAGTCTCCAACATACAGGAAACCGAAACCAAATTTAAACGTTGTTGACTAAGTTCTACAACAACTCTAAACTAACTTTTATATTGGAAACTAGTCCAAAACATTCCTTATATGGTCTCTATTGAATTCCACACTTTACTTAAATTTTCTATTGCAAGATTACTTGATTTTCTTGACTTATTTACACTTTATAAAACCTCAACATAAATTTTTATGTCACTTTAGAAAAGTGGACAGCATTTTAAAATAATCAAAACTCCTTGAACCAATCAATCATACTATGTATTATTTAATTTAGAGGAATTCCCAACAACTCAGAGTGAGATGCTAGTATAAACATCTCACAATGGCCTTTTTCTCATTTCAATTTGTATTAAAATTGTAGCAATACATACAAGTATCTAAATACCTGTACAAATACAAATAATATACGTATTCAAATACAAACTTTCACCAACCACCACAACACTACCATCACCACCACCGACCTGAACTCCTTCTACGCACAACCACCAATTCATTCAGAGGTTTTAACCACCGGTGTTGGAACAGTTGGGGATGGAGTCGATTGTGCGAAATCCTAATTGAAATCGAGCGGCGAAAAAGTTCGATTGGATTAACCACCACCAGCCATACCCACAACCCAAGAACCCTGACCATGTAAGAAAAACTCCTGATTGCTCCATTGGTGTCCAATTGAAGATCCGAATCAGGAGATCCAGACCCTCATCTTGAAGCCGCCTCAACATCGATTCATTCACAGGTTTGAACCACCGGTGTTGGAACAGTTGGAGATGGAGTCAATTGTGCGAAATCCTAATCGAAATCGAGCGGCGAAAAAGTTCGATTGGATTGGTGGTTATGGAGATGGTGTGCGAAAAAGGTCGAGCGACGTGCAGTTAGGTGCAGTAGGGGGGGGGGGGGGCAGCCGNNGGGGGGGGGGGGGCAGCCGTGAAGGTGGGTGGTGGACCGGTGGTGGTTGGCAAGATGGGGTGGTGGTTTTTTGTATTTCTGCATGTATGTCTTTTGTAGGTGTATATGCATAATTGTGTATATATACATGTATATACGTATATTAACCTCAAAGTTGCATGTATTTATAATTTTGACGTGTGAGATGCTTAATAAGCATCTCACTGCGAGTTGTTGGTAATTCCTCCTTAATTAATATGATCAATTCATGTTAATTACATACTTTAAAAGCCTAATTATTTACTTTACAAAATCTAGACAGCATGTTAAACATGCTTAAAATCCCTTTTAAACTTCATGAAACATGCTAAAAATCATATGTAACATCATAGAATTAATATGTGATCATACTAGCATAATATGAACACTTAAAACTCATTTTAACTTGTCTTTAAAAAAATTTCAGATTTATTAATTAACTTTAAACTCATAGAAAACTCATAACAACATCATAAATTCATGACAAAACTCTTTTACAATCTACTAACATCATTATGAAACCAATCTATGCTTTAGAATAACTTTTCATAAGCCAAAACATGTTCATAATATTTATTCTATTGAATTTTATGATAACAAAATTTGGACATCAATTTGTTTTATATTTAAAGCGCACAATATGCTCCTAGCCAAGATAATTCATTGGATGAAACCTGTCGAGGAAATTACCATACATTCCAATAATAATACTAGTGAAAGCTCAATGACATTAGATTTGATCATTAAAGCATAAATCGATCAACTAATATCAAGAAAAAGTTTAAGTGTCACAATGACTTTGTCGAGCAAATACAACCAAGAGCTATTTGATTTTGCGAATACAAATTAGGAAAACATATATAACTAACTAATATTAGAAGTCTTAACCTAGTTACAATTGGTTCTTGTGGACGTTGCGCTGCACATATATAATTCATCCATTCTAATAGTCAATCTCCACTAGCTACCTGCCATTCCTGTAGAATCAAAATATATATATATATCTACAATCAGAGAGCCAAAAATTGTATAACAAAACCAACTAAGGTCATAGCATAATTCCGTCAAAATTCGTTCACCATAAAGAGAGACAACTACTAAAATATTATATGATGTAAAAAGTGCATAACATTGATGCTAGTTACCATTCATCATACTCCATTAGCCAAAACAAGAGACCACAAATTGACAAGTTTATTTACCTCAACATACCTGATGAATTGATCTCAGGCAGTTCTCAAAAATTACCTCCTGTTGTTTTCCTACAAATTTAATTACCTCAACAAACTTGATAAACTAAAGATCAACTAAACATAGATTAACCAGACAACTTGATTAATGTCAAAACATAAACCCTGAATTTCCTAGATAGTCATGCATGTTTAACATTCTCTTCTTCTCCCCTGCTCCCCCTATTAAATTACAACACCTACTTAAATAACCTGTACATAAACCTTATGAGTATGTAACTAGTATGTAATGCTAGGACATACCCAAATGCTTCTCTGATTCTCACACCAAAGCAATGTGAATGATTAATAAAATCTTACATTTGCACCAAAAAAAAAAATTTATATATTCAAACACTAATAATTATGAATAAGGAAGAAAGGATAGCATTTTTACCTAATTTCTTCAAACATTTTCACCATTTCTTCTCTGAGCTTCTTTTCACGTCTGATTGATTCGATATTGATTCTTGATACACTTGCTTTGAGTTCATCATTTGATGCAATAAGCTCTGCATTTGAAGTTTTGAGCTCATCATTAGATGCCTTAAGGGTCTCAATTTCATTAATAAGTGAAGCCTCTTTTGTTGCAGCCTCGTTTCTCATTTGTTGAATCTCTGCTGATAATTCTACCCTTACTTCATTACTACTNCTCATTACTACTCTCACCTTCAGCTCTGCTTTTCTTTGGTGGACGAGCTCCGGGACCAAGTCCTCTCACATACCCTGACTTTTCTTTAAAAACCTGCATATAAGCAGATTTGACACTTAGTGTATCCTCACCATGCTCCTCAATTTCTCTTTCATGAATCTTTTTTAGCGCTTCATAATCTTTTTCGGCACCAGGTTCCCAGCCACTTCCTTTATGCCTAATACACACAATTTATTCAATATTGTGATCATTATAAATTTGGTAATAGTAAAGCATATAACAACAACTTTGTAATTGCTTTAACTGCATGAAACAAGATAACCTATAACTATCACACAGACGCCAAATATAAAAATGGACAAAGAGTTTACTTTTTAGTCTTCTCAAATAACTTAAGGTACAAAGGATCCTCCTGAGTTTCAAGCGCATCATTTGATCCTTCGACCTCATGAGATGGCTGAGTAGGTGGCTCATTAAGCTGCATGTCAAAGATAAGTACATAATCATAAGTACTTATCGAGAAGTACCAACCAAACAAGATTAAGCTAGCCAACCAGCCACACAAACAACACCAACAACCACCTAATCAACACACCAGACCACAACCAGCACAATAGAAACAAAACACTACATGCTGTAGTGAACCATGATTCACTTAGTGGAACAGAGAACCTGAACCAAATGACTGCAAAGCAGTTTACAGCTGCAACCACCAACCAAACCAAACAGCTAGCCAACCTGCCAAGCAACCAGAACTACCAAACACCTAACCAACTCCCAAACTACAACCAGCACAGCAGAAACAAAAACCACANAGAAAGAAAAACCACACCAAACTCAGTGGAGGTAATAAAGAGTTGTATGAATAATTTTCTATTTTCTTTTTGATGGAGAAAGATAGCATATGATAAAAACCAACATTAAAAAATTATTAAGAAAACTGACAGAAGTATAAATCTCAGCAACAAAAACTCATACCAAGTCATGGAAAATCCTTGCAGTAGACCGTGAACCATTTGCGGAAGTTTCAATTTGCTTATATTATTTGTGTGACTTACTGATATACTACAAATCACATAAAAAATACAATAAAAGTCAATAGATTATGTTTTTAAATTTTTTGTTATTATTTACGTGATGTAAGCTTTGTAGTTGGTTCGAACATTACCTTACGCTTTTCATCATTCCAATACTCACAAACCAACCAATTCCATTTTTCCGCCTCAATATTGTCTGGTTTACTGCTTATAGCTTCAGTGACTGACTTATTCCTGAAGTGTTGTTCCTTAAGCCTGAATCTCCAATTTTTATATAACATAGAGCACTGGAAACTCAATGCTTCAATGACATCAGCACCACCAACCTTTTCAGGTAAATCATATTTGCCCTGCCAAAATGAATGTCAATTCTCATGATAGTATTTATAGTTAGGAAATCATATTAAGCAACTTTTCTTTTTGGAAATAAAGTTGCTTATAATTTGTCAATAAAAATAAAATAAACTTACCATGATCTTGTCATAAAGTTGGTATTTTTTAGCTTTATTCATCTTTGCCCAATTCCTGTCATGAATGTAAAGTAAAAAAAAAGGATTAACAAATGTACGAAGGTTTTATTATGAGTAATCTTATATCAAAAAAGAATATACCAAGAATCTAGGGGACAAAACTCTTTCACCCATGTGCTGCAATCACATATAAATTCATCTGCCTTTTCCCCCACCACACGCCGAAGCTCATCCATGAAATTGATCTTGATCTTTCTTGCAGAATCTGAATTCCATATCCGCGAGGCATATTTCTTACCTCTTGTTGGCCCACGCCTCTTTCTATTAGGATATTTGAGGCAAAGTTCAGCTTGTTGAAGTCTTCGTTTCTCTCGATATGTCAGCCTAGGTTGCTGGTCATTTGCATTCTGACTCCCATCTGCATTGTTATTCTGATCCTCATTTCTATTAAGCTGTTCCTCACCTCCATTTGTAAGTGAATTCAGTTGTTCATTTGCATTCTGTTGCAGCCCATTTGCATTCTGTTGCTGCCTTGTACTGCACTCAATGCTAGATTGAGGAGCCATTGTCCTATAAATTGTTCTTGTAGCATAATGTTAGTAATGATCACTAATATCATCATCTTTTCAGTTTTCCAAAAACAATTATAAAACCAAGACAAAACAAATAATTCGTGTATTATTGCGAAAGAAGAACCAAAATAAAATCCCAACATACAATTAAATGCAAACCAATTGTTCAAAAATTTTATAACTAAACTAAAGTACTTAATTCACCAAATAATAGTTATCACAAACTAATCTGATTGTGTATCAGAAGAGTTATCACTTTCAGCTTCTTCATCTTCAAGATTGTCATTGAGCTCATCCATGCTAGACTCCGTATCAAACTCTTCTTCATCCTCCTCGTCACTCTCTTCCTCTACCTCATCATCATTAGCAGCCTCTAAGACGACATTAGCATCAACCAATTCTGGTTCAATGTCTTCTCTAACTAGAGTGATTTCTTCATCACTTGTACCAATCATTTGTATCAAGTTAGTTGCCCCTTCGTCCATAGTATTCCATACTTCTTCATCTTGTTCAGTTTCTTCATCGTTTGGGAAATCAAAAAAGTTGCGTGGATTCACTTTGATGACAAATTTCCAATGTCTATCGTTGTGAGACGCAACATAGAAAACCTGTTCAATCTGAGAAGCTAAAGCAAAAGGCTCATTTGTTTGCAATCGACGAGAAATATTGACAAGTATACATCCAAGTTTGTCCTTTCTTATCCCTCTTCCTTCATTGAACACATCAAACCATTTACATTGGAACAATACTACTCTAGGACTTGTTCTATTTTTTAAAGCACCATACTCTAGGACGAGAACCTCTTCTAGTACTCCGTAAAAGTCCCTCCCTCCACTCTCTGCATCCCCTCTCACAATAACGCCACTATTTTGGGTTTTTCGGTGTCTTTGCCGCTTTTTCGTGTGAAATCTGAACCCATTTATAACAAATCCATCAAATATCACAACACCTTTCATTGGTCCTCGTGCTAAGCACAATAGTTCTTCTGTTACTCTAGCATCTCCAACATTCCAAAGTTGTTCAATCTATTTTATAAAAGATCATAAGAAAGAAAAAAAAATGATTTATTTTAAATTTTTTATTGTTACATTATAAAAAAATTATAAGCAACAGTTTTCACTCTTACGCTATTCTACAACCACTTGCAAAAGTTAATATCTTCATGCCCCATTATGTTTTCATATTCCCTGACTCAGGAAACTAGACATAATAAACTTGTTAGTTCCAATTCATTCACGTTGTTCTAATCCTACTAGTTAGTTCATGAAAGATACTTACTCAAAGAAAGGTTGTGCTTCTTCACAGTTTTGCAAACATCAATTGAGCTTTTCTCCAATCTCAATACTCAATGTTTTATATTTGGCTTTCCTAGTGGCTTGCCCTTCATTGAAAAAACTGGTAGACTATAAGGTTGTGGACAATGCATTCTTCATTTCTATCTAGACGATTGAATTGTGTCTCAATCTAGATAGATATCTAGCACAAAAATCCAAAATTCCTTTTCGATATATCCCTCTGCAATTGATCCTTCAGGGCGAGCTTTATTTGCACAAAGGATTTAAATGTTCGCATCGCCCTGATGGTTAAGAGTAAAGTTAGAGAAAAAAACAACCACTTGTAACATAGCTACTTGACCAATATAACATATCTTACCTTTCAAACCGATACATCCAACATAATGCACGGGACCGGCCATTTTGCTTATGTGACTAAGTGTATGGGAAGATGAACATCACATCAAAAAAGCGGGACAAATATACCTCCAACTTGCATAAATTAATTCCTTGTTCACTTCCATCTGCTCTAGGTCAGCTACTTTTAAGGTCTAGAGCATAGTTGTTTAAAAAACAAACTAAGCTCCCTTAACGGTTCCAAGACCTTCTCGCTCAGAACACCTTGAAAGGCCGGAGTTAGAAGATCTTGCATGAAAACATGAAAGTCGAGTTTTCATTCCCATATCTTTCCATCTTCCATAGATGCACATCGAGAAAGATTAGATGAATAACCATCCGGAAACGCTAGTTTTGACAAAAAAGTGACTACTTTCCTCTCTCATTTGATGTCAAGTTGAAAGAGGCTTTCGGAATTTTGTATTTCTCTCTACTAGCTGCGGTCGAAGATCATCATGCATTTCATTTGCTCTAAATCTAACCGAGCATTTAAGGAACTTTGTTTTTTCGGGTAAGTCAAGCAACGTTCCTAATATGTTCTCACAGACATTTTTTTTCTACATGCATCACATCTAATTTATGTCGGACTAAGAGATGTCTCCAATAAGGCAGTTGGAGAAAGATGCTTACTTTTTTTCCATGAGTGAACTATATCCCGTTCACCTCCTTACGTTTCCCGTTAGGCTCTTTTCCAAATTTCACACATTAGAGTATCCATGTGCTTCTCCAAAACATCATGCCCTGACAATGGATTAGGAGGGCGTCGTTCACTTTTTTTACCAAAAAACCTTCTATTAAGTCTCCATTTGTGATCAGGCTCTAAAAACCTACGGTACACATATAACACCATTTTGCCATGCGATAACCATCTGAATGTGTGTCTTTGTGACAATTAGGGCATGCCATGGCCCCTTTAGTCTCCAACCAGACAAATTGGCATATCAGGAAAATCACTAATTGTCCACATCAACACTGCTCGCATATTGAATGTCTTCTTAGCGCCAGGCATCAAAAGTTTTTACTCCAGTTTCCCACAATTCCTTCAGTTCATCTATGAGAGGTTGTAAAAACACATTTATGTCATTACCAGGAGATTTAGGGCCAGGAATTAATAATGACAACATCATATGATCACTCTTCATCACATCCAAGGAGGTAAATTATAAGGCACTAACATCACGGGCCAATGCTGTATCTCTACTTAGATTAGCTCCTGGATTAAACCCATCACAGCTAAAGCCAAACGTACATTACGTGCATCGGCAGCAAATTCAGGATACAATCATCTAAAGACTTCCATGATTTTGCCCCTTGGGTGTCTCATTATAGTGTCGTCATCATCATCGTGTTTTTCTTATGCCATTGCATATGCTTTGCTAGCTTAGAACACATAAAAATCCTTTGTAGTCTTGGAATCAATGGAAAATGACGCAAGACAACTGAGGAATTTGTGATGTTTTCTTTCCACCCTCATCCACATCTGAATTTTCATCATCTTGAGAATCTTGTTTCCACCTAGGACCAAACACTTAGGACATTGAACTTCATTGCATATTCTTTCGAAACAAAACACAATGATTAACCAGCATCATCTTTCACTTAGTCAAACCTAGTGCCTTTGTATATTTTTTGGCTTCATAAGACTTGTTGGTAAATTTTTGTCATATTAAACGCCCTATGCAATGTGTTGAGTAACATTGAAAAAGACTTGTCAGACCATTTGCACTGACTTTAATGTGCAACAATGGTATGATGAATCTAATCTCTTAAAGGTGTTACACCCAGGATACAAATCAGCCTCCATGTCTTCCATCAATTTTTGTAACACCATAGGAGTTTCGCTAATATTAATGCTACTAGATCCTAACTTCGTGCTTCTCTCATTTTCATTGATAGTGTACATTAGTAGAATTCCACAAATTGTTGCATCAAAAATTAAAGGAGCCATGTCGTCAAAAGGCACGTCTTCGTTATCATTATCAAAACATCCCCTATATATCCTTCATCGGTGTTACAAATTGTTCCAATCTTTCCCCATGACTCACCCATGGGTTATAACTACGATCATTCCGTATACTAATAAGTGACATTGCATATTTTTCGATCTTGTGTAATACAAGCCGACATAAACAGGACATTTCAACATGGTTTCATCATTTTACCCTTAAAAGCAAACTGTAGAAAATCATTACCACCAGCTATATACTCTGGTTTTTGCCTATCTTTACCCCATTGTGATTCATCCAGCGTCGATCCATGATTTCTTACAAGAAAATAGAAAATTAAACCATTTATGTAATACAAATACAAATATATAATTCAAAAAAAATTGTACAAAAAGCTATGCATCGTCTTGTTAAAATATAAAATGATGTAATTATTAAATGTATAGGAAACGTAATAACAAGTGTGCTAATAATATGATTTTAACCTTATCTTATACTACAGTTTTTAGTAAATGCATAAGGATTGTTAAATGTCACAACACTATTTTACTATAACTAGAATGCATGTAAAGATATTACATGAGCGAAGATGTCATAGCCAAAATTAAATTAAAGGGCAAGCATACATAAAGAGACCCACTATTTCGCAATAAGGCGGACATTCTTACTAAGTTATTTAGGAGACCCCAACTATATGTTATTCACCTTATAGTATATTGTGTGATAATCACAAACTCACAATGGAAAGAAATTGCTGCTGGGAGTGGTGGAACTCATCAAGATGGAGCATGTGCACAGTGGGGAAAATAAACACAACAGGAAGTTGAGCAGGAAGTTGAGTACTGCAAGTCTGCAACATACAAAGAATCAATTGAAAAATTTGTCACAAAAAAATAGAGTAAAACCTTTTGCTGCTTTAAAGTGTATCAAAATAAGAATACTATGTATTTGTACTTAATTTGTTATAGAGTCAATAGTTACTCGCACGGGACAATCTCTATTAGTATCTCTAGTACAAAAAGAGGGAATGATGTTTTAGCAAACAATGTGCAGAACACCAAGACAATGTACAGAACCAAAACAACCAAAACAATGATGTTTTAGCAAACAATGTACAGAACCAAAACAACCAGCAAGCGACATAGCACCACAACACAAAACTGCCAAACAGCAGCAACAACCAAAACAAACCAGCACCACAGCCATAACATCATTACAACCCTTCCACTACACAACTTGCACACAGTCTAAACCAAATAAAAAAAAATCCCAAAACAGCCCAACTTGCACACAGTCTAAAGCATTGTAGTGTGGGTTGATTGCAGTATAGGTTGCTGTGCTGGTAATTATTCCAGCATGGGTGTGCAGAGTGGAGAGGTTATACTGCAGATTTGTAGCTTTGTTTTGGGTTGCTTTTAGCAGCTATGTTACCTAAGTTTGGGGCTTTGTGCAGTTCTATTATGCAGGGTTCTTGCAGTCTGAACTAAGGTTGGAAGCATTTTGGTGGGCAGTTCCAAATGAAGCTGCTGTGCACAGGTTGCTGTTTTGGTGCTGCTTTCAGTGCTGGTTTGGGCAGAGGGTTTTGTGCAGTAGATGGTTTGCTGTGCAGTGAGACTGCAGTACAGCAGCCTGCAGTGCAGCAAGGTCTAAGAGGGTGTGTGGTCCTGTTGTGTTGCTGCTGCTGCGAGGAGATGGAGTAGAGTTTTTGCTGCTGATGTTTTCCCTGGCCGGTTTGCAGGCTGTGGGGGGTGTTTTTTGGTTATCAGTTGCTGTTACAGTATGCAGTGGCTATTGGTTTGGGCTGCTGGTATGGTTGCAGCTGCTGTGCAGCCTATTGTTTCTGCAGGCTGCTGGTTGGTGTTGCTTGTGACTACAGTACAGCAGTCTGCAATTTCTGGTGGTTTGGCTGTTTTGAAGTTTTGTTGCAGGTTGAAGGTTGGGTTGTTTGGGTTTAGCAGGCTGAAGGTCTGATTTAGGCTGTTGTTGGGGTTTCTTGGCTGCTGAAGGCTGATGTTGGGATTGTTGCTATGAGCAGGTTGCTTTGTGGGTGTTTTTGGTTTTTGATATTTTGTTTGTATAGGTTTGCTGTTTTGTTTTGTTAGGGATAGAAGATTGTATAGTTGAGCTTTGTTTTGGACTACTTAGTGCAGAACCGAGTCAGTTTTGCCAAAGTAGTGCTAGGTTGTAATTATTCGTTTTTTGGTAATAAAATTGCTTACATTTTACCAAAAAAAAAAAAAAACCACCATTACAGTGCAGTCTGCTCACACAGCTGAGCAGCTACCCAAAGCCAATCCTGAAAGCCAGTCCACACAACACACACTAGCCAAACATAGCTGCACAACAACTAAGAGAGACAACCAAAAAACGCACCCAAAAAACTGCACACCAAAACCTGCAGCAAACCAAACATAACTACACATCCAGCAGTGCTAAATAACTGCAAAGCCACACTCAACCAACAGCATCCATACAGCACAAAACAACCTGCAACAACATAAAAATCTGCACCGGCCAACAATCCCTACACAACTAGCAAAACCTGATCTTCCATACAGTTTGCTATAGAACTGCACAGCCATACTCAACCAAAACAGCATCCAAACACTAGCATTCTATAGCCATAACCACTTTCTGTCTAAAATCTTAAATCTGAAATTATTTACTGACCTAATCTAAAATCTTAAATCTGAAATTCAATTTACTGCCTTTATAATTTCTTTCTGTCAATCCAGTTTCTGACCTAATCGATTCCTTGCTGATTCTCTCTTTCAGTTTAAGTTTTTAACCTAATAAATTGATAATAATGCTCAGATAACAAACAATAACAGTAGTTTAATTACCAATAACAAACAATAATAGCAACAAATCAATTATAGATTGTGATTATTAGAACATGCAATTGATAATTGATAATTCGAACATGAATTGATAATTACCAATTGATAATTGATATTATGCTCAAAACACCATAAATTCGAACCAACAATAACAGCAATTGATAATTGATAATTCGAACATGCAATCGATGATTGATGAACACCATAAATTCGAACCAACAATAACAAGAGTAAATAACAAAAATCAATTACAACAACATTGGTCTAATTACCTGGAGAAGGAGAATTGCAAAAAACTACTTTGAAGCACAAGTCGCAATTACTAAGAACAGCACGAATTCCCGAATTTTGTGAGGAGTTTTTTTTCTCAGATTAACAAAGGAGTGACATAATTGGCGAAATTGAGTTTGTGAGGAAGAAAGAGTGAAAATTGGTTGAGAATCAGATTTGTGAGGAAGAAAGAGTGCGAGGAAGAAGGTGAGAAGTACGTGAGAAGTTTGGGAAAACAGATTGAGCGGTTTAGGAGGAAGAAGGTGGAAGAAGTGATTCGTGCCAATTTTGTAGGGAATAAATTTTTCCGCCTTTTTTTTTTTAATTTTGGGCAACTAAATTTTTAAATTTTTTGTTGCACAATATGTGTGTTGGGCGACGAATTTAACTTTTGTAGCACATTTTGTATACTCGTCGCACAAAATAAAACTTTGGGCTACCACTTACAATTTCGTTGCCCAAATATATACATGGGCAACCAAAAACTTTTTGATGCCATGTTGCATATCTAAGGCTTCGAATTTAAATTTCGTGGCCCTTTATCTGTTATTTCGTTGCCCAAAGCCAAATTTCTTGTAGTGAGCCTTTAAAAATCAATCTAAACTTCCTTAAATCATCATAAATACACACAACAACAATTCATGATCATAATATTGAAGTTTAAATCATAAAAACTCATAAAAATCAAGAATTTATTCCTTTATAAAACCTAATCTAAAATTTCATGAACAACAATTTCATTCATGCTATAAAACAAAGCATAACTTCATAAAACATGATTGAAATTATAAAATCATGATTAAGCATAAATATAAACATGAATTTGCAAAGTTAAATAAAAAAGAAAGAAGGAGAAATTTTTATCAATTTTTTTTATAAAGTGTTCGAAAATACCAAGCGGGGAGGAGGTGGCCGGCGGTGTCGAGCGACGACGACGAGGAGGCATCGGAGCTGCTGCAGGCGACTCCGGTGAAATCACACAACAACAAAAAAAAATTTCTTTCTCCCTCGCCAAAACAGAACCAAAAAAAAAAATTTCCTTTTTTTTTTTCGGATTCTTCCTCTTTTTTTTCCTCCCTTTCACTCTCTAAATTTTGGAATCCTAATGCCAATTATGAAAGATGAAATCTGAAAATTTGGGTTTTACGGGTATTAAGCGGCCCCAAAGTAGGATTTGGTAAAGCCCATACTTAACCTAAAGAGTGGAAATTACCTTTATGCCCTTGCCTTAAAATAAATTAGGAAACTCTTAAACAATTCCATATTTAGAAACTTTTCAAAACATTTTCAGATTTTCCAACGACGGATTTCACTTTTTTTCCATGGCAAAAACACTAAATTGTGACAAAATTTTCCATGGCAAATTTCCCACAAAATTTTCCGTCATAATTTAGTGTTTTAGCGACGAAAAGTTCCATCCCAAAGTAGGTCCATCCAATACGCTTGATTTTATCGCTAATTCCATCACAAATTACCAATTTTGCGAGAAACTAACTTCCGATGGAAGGTTTGGAGCTGAAACCCGTTGCCAACCAGATTTCCAACCTTTTGCTACAAAATTAATCAGTAGCAAATAACTTTTTTTCCAACACCCTTTTTGAATCCGATAGATTTGTAAAAATAGCCTTGAAAATGCCCTTTGTTTCCAACACGATGTGCGTTCCTGATGAGATAAGAGTTGGTCGAATTGTGTGGCGTATATAGGATCTCCAAAACAAATATATTGTATACATAGATAGATAGAGCGATGTGATGAGGGAGAATGATCAAATTGAGACTTAAAAATAATACATTACGTGCTATCAAAATATACAATATTTAATTATGAAGCTTCACTTTACATAAAAACAATATTTTACTTTAAATTAAAACTACCACTTGAATAAAAACATGATGATGAGGTATGTGATAAATATAAAATGTGCTAATTTTTTTTATTATGAACTCAGACTAATTATTTAATTGATTAATTCAAGAGAAGAGATAAGGAAAATTTGGGAAATCGTCATTATAAAAACTCCAAAAATATGAGTAATCAACTGCAAGTAAAAATGAACCTAAATAGTAACAAAATATAATGGAGATGTCTTGAATTTGTCCTTGCATCGAGAAGAAAGGCCTTAGCCTAGGCGCACATCTTGTGCTTGGGGAGATGTCAAAATGTTACCAATTTCTAATGCATTTGTGATATTAGGTGACAAATATTTAATTCATTTCCATAATATATTCAATTCCATAATTAAGATATTAGGGGACAAGTAATTAATTAATTTCCATAATAAATTCAATTCCATAATTAAGATATTAGGGGACAAATAATTAAATCATTTCCATAAGTTTAGAGTTGATTTGAGCCAACTCTAATTCCATCTATAGGTTGGATTTAAAATCATTTAATTTGGACACTTAAATCATTTCAAACTTCTCTCTATGCATTTGTGAAGCACATCCTCAATATCAGACTTATTGCAAGGGCAATAATTTTCAATCATTCCACGTTAAGTTGGGAGATATTTTTTGTGTCTACAACTATTAACTATTGTCGAATGTCGATGAAAATCAGTGAATTTTACTTTTTTTAGTACAAAAATCATGAGTTGCTACACATAAGGTTCTTATTATTAAACATGGTATACATAATCTTACAAAATGATTAACAAGCTTATTGATTGTCTTGTTACCTGTTTACAAAGTACTAAGTAATACTTAAAACAGAACAAGACTACTAGTTTAAAAAGAGCCCTTACTTTTAGTTTTCATTTGGAAGCCAAACTATTGAATCTGCAGAAATAAAATGACAAACATGTTTCAGGCCTGGTTTGGTCTTAAGAACATGAAAGGCACGATGATTTGGATTCCAACTAGAAGTGTGCATGTGACACGTTGTAATTGCTTCTGTTTGTTTTATGTCAGCGCCAACTAAGGAAATACGATATATATTTGTTTTCTTAATGTTGTGACAAATAAACACCACAAATGGATCATTAATTTTATGACACACCATATTCTCTTTATCATCACTACCTATTTTTTGAACTTTTTGAAATGTGTATTCCATAGGTACGCCATTTTGTTGCTTTGTCGCCACCACCATATAGTTGTTTTTTACCATAGTTTAAGTTCGAGGTAACAATGTCAACCATAGCTTGGAATGAAGTTGCACAATGTCTTACCTCATCTTTAATGCCTGAGTGTTCACAATTTTTCAGAATCTTTTCAATGTGTCTTGCTATAATGGATTTAGGCTTTATTGAGATAATATTTAAGATCACTTGGATTTTGCAATGCTCAATGGTAGAAACTTGGTTTTATCACCAATGTTTTTGAAGTATATCTTTAATTTTGTTCCTTCTGCAAATAATTTATCAGTTGTAAAAAATGTAGGCTGATGATCTTCTAGTAATCCAGGATTATGTTTTTTATTTGTGCTCAATAAATGAGCATCTTTTTCACTTGAGAAACATTTTTCGCTGTAAAACTACAAAGCATTTTCACCATATTCATCTTCCTTTACGTTAAGTAATTCACCAATTTCATCAAATGATCCTGTAAGGACATTTAAGCAAAAAAAATAAAAATGTGAAGAAAAAAAAAAACCAACGGGAGAAATTGTATGTTTTGCTTCTTTGTTCGATGAAAATTTACAGTTAGAACAAAAATGCTATAAAAATTACAAATTAAAACACAAATCAAATGGTGTAATAATAAATAGTAAACAAATATTTTATTTTTTTTATTTTTTGGTGCTAGGGAGCCGTCCAGAAGGGTGGGAATGAAAATATGTCCCAGGATCGACTGAAACCTGGAGGAAAGCTTTAACCACTTAAGCTACCCCTCATTCTCAGGATAAAAACTATTTGTGCATAAATTAAAGGATAAAAAGAATCCAAAATATAAGTTATGTAACTCTACTAGAGATCCAAATTTATAATGCAAAGATTGCATTAGGTTAGAAATTCACCTAGTTGCAAGCTTTCTCTTAACGATTTTGGCATTGGGTTATTGCCCACTTTTGTTTTCCAGTATATCTCAGCAGGTGACTCAATTGCTTCACTTAGTTTGACAACCAATTGCTGTAAGAATCCGAAATAGGAAACGAAAATAAAAATCAGCATAAACAAAGGTAATATAGTTATGTGGCACAGATTAAAGTCGATTGTATTTAAGCAATCTTGGGGGCGAAGGTCAGAAGTCTATTTTACTTATAATTCCACATTTCCTACATTACATAGTAATTGATATAATAATTCAAAATTTTATATTCATAATCTACTTTTTTTTATTTTCATGAAATGATTGTTATTTAAACTTTACTTTTTCATGATTTTACAATGTGCAATTACTGCTTCAATTGGTTTGATTGTGAATCATTAATAATTATATGCAGTTTCGCTTGATTTAGGACTTATAGTGAATTTGTTTCAAATCAGACTAAGCCATATGATAATGTTCCAATAAAACTTTAAACTTTAAATTTTGTTACCCTCTAAGTAGTTTGTAGCATTTTTGAAGGTATAAGATATCGATCTTTTGTTATAACTAATTTGTATTGTAAAGGAAACATATCATGGAACCACATTGCTCACTTATTGCAAAAATTATTAATATCAAAGTTCAAGGAATGAGGGATTTATTAACATACCATGGAACTTAATAATTAGTTATAAGGTGTTATTTACTTGTATTGAAATTTTAAATATTTCAAAAATTCATTGTAATTTGTAAATACCATTTGACTACTACTTATGAACAAGAAAAATATCTCTTCCTAGAAAAAATCAAAGATGAAGGAACTAATTATCTATAAATTATTCAATTGCTATAATATTTGTCTTTTAAGGGCTTGTGGTAAATGGAAAAGGCTCAATCTTATCATACAAATTACCTATTAACAAATTAAAAAAAAAGCATGAAGGAAAACGACAAACCATCCTTCTAAACTACTCCCTTCATTCCCTTTTGTTTGATACGTTTTCATTTGCACATATGTCAATGCACTTTTTTGACCTTAAATATCCATTGTTGTATATATGTAAAGAATATAATAAATTACTTATGGTAACCATTCAAAAAACACCCCGCATGAATATATTTTTGTATATACTGAACGTAATTTAACAGTTTCTCTCATCTTATGAATATTGTCAAAATTCCAAATGTATGAAAAAAAGGAAAGGATGGAGTAATATTTAATTTCAAGACCAATAATATTATTTTTCTTTTTCTTCACCATTAAAAAACTGAATTATTGTTTATATGTCTAACTTTTAGTCTTGAAATATCATTTCGCTTTTTTACAATTAATATCTAAGTTAAATTAAATAATTACAACAATAACATGTAGATATTATTAGGTTATTGCTAAGATATTGAAAATAGGTTTGCTTTCATGTTTAAATTTAATTGGAACAAGAGCCTTGATTTTTATGCAAGAATGTATCCTTACACTGATCCTAGTTGCAAATAAAGAGAGTTAAAAAAAAAAAACATACCATTGTAACTAGGAAGATAAGTATAGAAAAGAAGCCTTTAAAGTCTTCATGACTAAAACTATTAATTAATAAGTAGTTAATTGAGTACTTAAGAGGTGATATGATTTTAGATTGGTATGATGCGTTTGAGATCAATGGAGTTGTCGTCTATTTATAAAGAAGTCATGTAATTTATAGAGAAAGATAAACTATCATTAAATTCTACCTAACCTTCCATGATAAGCTAGCAATAAATTCCACCTAACCTTCCATGCATAGTTGCAATACATGGTTTGAATGGCTATTTACTTTAAGAGTGCGTGCAAGTGGCATTGTCTTGACAATCATAACACTATTGGACATGCCTATATGTAACTTCCAACATTCTACATATAGTGATTCATCTTGAGATGGATATATGTAACTTCCATCATTACTCCTTTAATTATGCTCATTCTATCGCATCAATCATGTTTTCCTAAATATCTTATTGTTATAAGTTACAAAGCCACCATCTTATTTTTATTTCTAGCTTTATCTTGTATTTTAATGTAATTGGTACTACTTGGTTAATATATCCATCTACTTCCACATATAATTAACTTCTTCCTACATCATATCGTAATATTTTTATTTTGAAGGACCTCTTCCTTTGCTTATAAATTTTTTTCTCATGTAGTTGACCCCAATTCTGAAATTAAGGCTCTGATTGATTGATTGATTGATATCTAGCTTTTGTTTTTCATGTTTAGACATTAGTATTTCCATTAAAAAAAAACTTTTACAAAAATTTAATAAAAACATTGTTTTTGTTAAAAAAATTGTTTCAATCAAGAAATTTAAAATTAGACTAAATTGAAAGCCATGAAATATCACTGTTATAGACCAAGGACTAAGCTGGTCCAAATTCTAGGCCGGGCGAAAACATGCAGTCTACTCAAAAGAAGGTAAAAGGAGTAAAATAAGAATTCACTACTTCACTACGTTAAATTTTAAGTATAAATTTAATCATGATTCAAAATTATAAATGTAAATAAAATAAAACAGAAGAACGCAAATACTTTTTATTAAGAAATTAAAAAGTATTTGTTATTTAAAATGTGACTTAAACTTAAAATTTTGTTATTATTTAGATTAAATATGGTTATACAACTCCACAAGATTTTACTAATTTCTTTTCACTACAAGAAAACGGGCAATTTGCGACGAACTATTCCGACAGAAAGAAAATTCATTATAAATTTGCAATTTTTTGACGGAATTTTACCCCGCCGCAATTTTACTCAACCGCAAATTTGCGATGAGCAAAAATAGTACATCATAAAACTGGATTTGTGACAGATAAACCTGTCGAAAATATGCGATAGAATTTTTCGATATGTAAAATCTGTCGCAAAGTCACTCCTAAAAATTCAGGAAAAAAGTTACTATAAGATTTTGTTGCAAACTTGCAGCACAAAAACTCTAATACTCTAATTCCCCTAAAACCCCAAATGGTTCTTCACCCCCCCCCCCCCCC
>PYUH01000324.1:165221-169385 GCA_016808085.1 Suaeda aralocaspica | reverse complement strand
AAAGTGTCCTTCCCCCCCCCCCCCCCCAAAAAAAAAAACCTACTCACCACCGTCGCCCACCGACCACTCACCCACCAGACTCTATCAACCTGTTGCCCTTTTCGACTCCCAATGCCACACCCTTAAATCTCTAATTTGCCCATACTCCAAACCCTATATCCCTAATTCACCTAAACTCCACCACCAAAACAACCCAACTGCTAATTCGCCTCAGTTTCCACAACTAAAACATCCTAATTCCTGACTTTGCCACCACCCAACACAGGAACAAGCATGCCACCAAATAAGGACACATCTTGGTGGAATGAAGAGGTAAAACAAGCGACAAGGAACAATAGGGAGTGCAAGAGAAGGTTGCAAAATCTCGAAATGATGATAAATTTGAGATTTATAAACAAGATATAAGAGGAGTTAAAAAGGCGGTCAGAGATACACGTACCAAGGTAAACAAAGGCCTTTATGTCAGGTTGGATACTAAAGAAGCGCATAAAGACATCTATAGAATCGCTCGTATGAAAGACTACAGAACTCAAGATATAGGGGCAGCTAAATGTGTGAAAGAAGTTGATCAAAGAGTGTTGGTTGATGATTACAAGTTAAAGAGTACATGGAGGTCCTACTTTGATAATTTATTTCATGAGGTTCGAGACCAAGAGATTGAGGGTGTAGCTATTACTCATGACATGGTAAATCAGGATTTTATGTGGCGTATTCAAAAGGATAGGTTAAAAGAGCTTTAAAAAAGATGAGGTCAAGGAAAGTTGTGGGCTCAGATGGTATTCTTGTTAAGGTTTTGATATATTTAGGAGATAAAGTAATTGAGTGGTTGCATCTCTTTGCAATAACATATGGGGATGTAATAGGATGCCTTTGGTAAGGAGGAAGAGCACCATAATCCCGGTGTATAAGAAGAAAGGTGATCTTGAAGATTGTGCTAACTATAGAGGGATCAAAATAATGAGTCATACCATGAAAGTTTTGGAACAAGTTATTGAATTGAGGTTGAGAAGAGTTGTTCAAATTTCGCGAAATCAGTTTGGATTTATGCGAAATAGGTCAACTATGGAGGCAACACATCTCATGAGGAAGCTTTTGGAGCACTACAGGGATGAGTAGAAAAACCTACATTTAGCTTTTATTGACTTGGAGAAGGCTTATGATACGTTACTCAGGGAAGTACTATGGTGGGCTCTTACAAGGAATGGTATCTGAAAGAAATATATTGGTATCGGTAAAGATAAGCATGAGGGGGTTAGCACAACTATACGAACTAGTGTTGGGAAATCAGAAGAGCTCCCTATCACTAATGATGTACATCAAGGTTCTACACTTAGTCCTTTTTATTTTGCCATAGTTATGGACGAATTGACAAATTAAATACAAGATGATGTCCCTTGGTGTAATAAACCATATTTTTACATATTTTAAGAATTTAATTTCATATTTTATTTGAGTTTTTTAGTGTTTTCATTGAAATATTAAATTAACTAAATAAATTAAACAAAGAAAATTTAATTAATTGAGACTTAAATTAATTGTTTTTATGTTTTATAAAGTTTATAAGTTATTTTTATGTTACCATAAATTTTATTAAATATTATAAGAAGTTTCTAAATTTAGAATTTTCAAAGTTTCTTTAATTGTGTTAAACAAGGGCACAAATTTAATTTCAAGCATTAAGAGTTATTATGCAATTTTAAGCATTAAGGGCATTAAGGGTATTTACCTTTATAATGCCCTTTATTTCTAGCTAAAACGCTGTGCATTCCTGAAATAAGAGTTGGTCGAATTATGTGGCATATATAGGATGTCCAAAATAAATATAACTTATACATAGATAGATAGTGAGATGTGATGAGGGTGAAAGATCAAATTGAGACTTACGAATAATACTTTCCGTATTAATTATGGAGTATACAAAAAACAATCTTTTAATTAAAATCAAAACCAACACCTGAATAAAATGATGGAGTATGTGACAAATACAAATTGTGCTAATTTTTTTTATTATGAACTCAAACTAATTATTAAATTGATTAATGAAAGAGAAGAGATAAGGAGAATTTGGGAAACCGTCAATATGAAAACTCCAAAATTATTATGAGTAATCAATAATAAGTAAAAATGAACCTAAAGAGTAAAAAAATTAGTGGAGATGTCATGAATTTGGCCTTGCATCGAGGAGAAAGGGCTTAGCCAAGTGGAAAATCTTGTGCTTGGGGACCAGTCAATATCTTACCAATTTGTAATGCATATGTGGTATTAGGCGATAAATAAGTAATTTTATAGACACCTATATTTGGTCCCACCTAACGATGATGATTAACATGTAGCACGTCGCAGACATGTCCAATTTTTGAAAGTCGATTGCTTAAAAATAAATAATTGAAACTATTGTCGGAATGGTGAATCGATGATGAGTTACGATGGTCGAAATATGCTTTACATAATTTTCTAATCTTCATTTTTATTTTCTATTTCATTTTCATTTGTTTTCATTTTATATTTCCTTTCATTTTTATTTTCATTTTTGCCCATAATTCACCTTTTAATTTCATTTTCGAAAATAAAGAAATCAATTTAAGCGTATGAATATGACTAGACTCGACGAACCTTCTAGAAGGGTTTGTTCGGTTTATGGAAACTCTAGGTTATGGATGTGAATAAACCGCTTTTATGGAAGCGAATTTCGTATTATTTCATAATATTTTTTAATATTTCGATTTATGGAAATGAATTTACGAATAAGGAAGTTTCGAGATTCACCGCGTGAAAACAAGGAAAATGAGAGTTCGAGCGCCATGACGTAGGGCGAGTGCCTAAGCGCCCAGCCATCGCCCAGGCTCCTAAAACATGAGTGCCCCAGTGCTCACTGAGCATCGTGGCGCTCGCCTTGAGCTCTTAGGCGCAGGTGGGGTGCCCTCGATCGAGCTCACCTGTAAGCGCTATGACGCTCCTCCGACGCTCTAGTGCTCGATGACGTCACTTCCGACCCTATAAATATCCCCTTTTCCAAACTTCAATCACCATTTCTCATTCACACATTCAATCCTCAACTCACACATTCTCTCTCTACTTCATGTCTTCCTCTCTAGAAATCACTCTCTTATTTTTCGTGCCTTAATTTGGAAACCGGGCCTCTGTACTTCTTTCTTTCTTAAAACTTGAAATTTATTAATTATAATAATAATAATTATTATTATTATTATCACTAGTGGAAAAATCAACATATGCTACATCACATTTGCTCCGGTTTTTTGGGTAAAATAAAAATATAGAGCAATAAGTCTTTGGAGGGAAAAAAAAGTTCACTTTTTGCTCCGGTTAAAATTGTGGCCGGAGCAAAAAACTATTTGCTACTATTTTCTCCGGTTGTTTAACTTTTTGCTCCATTTGTTTTGGCCGGAGCAAAAAGTATTTAATTTTTTCTAAAATTAAAACTACTAGTGCATAACCAACTCATCCGTTATTCTCTCTTTATCTTAACTTAACTCCTCTTTCTCAGCTCTTTCTCTCTCTCTACCGAAATCCTCCCTCCTCATTCTCTTTCTTTCTCTCTCATCTTCAACATAATCTCCTTCTCCTCCTCCTCATCATCTTCATCCCTCCATCATGCTGCTCCTCACCACCAAAAACTATTTCCCAAACCCTAAACGCCTCACCCACACCCTTGAAAAACCATAAACGCCTCCCCCTCATCCTTGAAAAACCCTAAATGCCTCCCCCTCACACTCGAAAAACCCTAAACGTCACACTCGAAAACCCTAAATGCCCCCCTCACCCTCGAAAAACCGGTGATTTCAATTTTTTTTAGATCTTGATTTCAATGTCAATTTGTGTTTCAGTTGAAAGGTGTTCTTTTTTATGATTTTTGTTTTGATTTTGTTCCTTTTTCAGATCTAATGGTGGTTGTCATTCGCTTTGGTGGCAGAATTGGCGATGGTGAATTTTTTTGGTAGAATCCCTTTTGTTTTTGTAAGGCTTTACAATCCCTTTTGTTTTCCACTAATTTCTTCAATTTAAATCTCGTAATAGCTGCAGAAAATCAACCTATGGACAACAAAAACGTCGTCGTTTGTGATAATGGCACAGGGATATCTTCTCTTTCTCTCCCAATTACTTTTTTTTCATTAATATGTTTTTGCAATTTCAATTTCTGATTCT
>PYUH01000324.1:221-160221 GCA_016808085.1 Suaeda aralocaspica | reverse complement strand
TGCCAACTTGCTCCCAAAATATAAAAATCTTCTCAAGTACTTGGGCCATGAAATTTTTGAAAAGCTGTATCATGTTGGGATCGTGATTAAAGACGACCTCAAAAAAGAAAGAGGAAAAGGAAGAGGGACCAACATTCAAAGGGTTAATCACTCAAAAGGGACATCCACTTCCAATAATGTAACACCCTGGACTTTCCTAAATTCTTACTTCTTATTTTCCGGAAAACATATTATAATTAGTAAGGATTATATTTATTAAAACTTCTAAATATGGAAAACCAAAGTATTACCGCCACCGTGATAACGGCTAAGACATTTATCAAAGTCCAGCGGAAGTCTTAAAACCTAAAACCAATTTAAAACTAACTTCAAAACAATCTCAAAATAAAAATCAACTTCAAACTTACTACACTTCGGAACCATATTAATGGCCCTTAAAAAAACAAAACCAAAAGTCTTTAGAAATAAAATAACATCCAAAATAATTGTTAGTCATTCATAAGCAATATATGAAAAGGTAAAGCGCTCTCACTCCACCCATCATGAAATGACTTACGCTCACTTGTAAATGCAGCTTTTCTTTTCCTAGACAACTACTCACCACAAGTGGGTCATTGTAGGGCGAAGTCCAAGACAAAGCCATGCACACAAACAAACAGTCAGCAAAGTTGAGTACATAACTACTAAAGACTATGCAACAAACAATAAGAAATAAAACATGCACTGAACTTGCCTTTGACAACCCATTTATCTGTACATGGACTCAACAAAATTAACTATTATATTTAAACTTATGGATCCTGCATCGAATGGGTTTCCTCCTTAAAAATCATCGCCCTATTGGGCAACAACTTGGGAGCAACTCCAAGAAGGTATTACAATGTCACTTAAAGTGACGGATATCCAGCGCATTAAAAATATAAAAGAGAACAACGTCTTGTACTTCAATTAGAAGTCATAGATCAGTGTTCCATACAACTCCCCCACTGTTCATACTCAAGGTATATACGTTCCAAGAGTTTTGATGCAAGCGCTGCTACACTTTACGTGACTAACCGGTTTAGAAATGTTATGACTCACATACAACATCACATCAAGACATGCATCAAATCAAGCAAGAAAAATTAATTATCTTCAGTTTAAGGTGATTCAAAATTAATCTCATGTGTGTCCTTTAATTAAACTAAGCTTCCTTTACCACACATTAACTGTGAGTGGCTAATTACTTACTTTCTCCTTGACCACACATTAAACTGTGAGTGGTAACATGTCTAAAATAATTGCTCATAACTTCTTTTAATAATGTGAAAAAGAATTCACAACTACCTTTCTTGTTGATTATGTAACTAACCAACTTAAAAATAACTTCCTTTTTTGATTAATAAAATATTGGCCAAATTAATCTTATCATAACATTCCAATCCAAACTTATAAGAATTCATGTTACTATTTAACATGGAATGTTGACATACAATACAAATCATGCTTCTAATAAAATTGCCATGCAATTAAATTCATGATTCAACAAGCATAACATTATTTCATACAATCAAGGATCATCCATGCAGGAATTCTAGTTCCTGTGTTTGTCTTTAGTACTTACATACCTTGTAAAGTAACGGTGCTCCGCCACAACTTCTAGAAGTGGACTAGATCAAAGTCTCCCATATAAGGAAAAACCGAAACTAAATTCAAACCTTGTCGACTAAGTTCTACAACAACTATAAACTAACTTCTATATTGGAAACTCGTCTAAAGCATTACTTAGATGGTCTCTATTCAATTCCATACTACACTTTACTTTTCTATCGTATGATTACTTAGTTTTCGGGACTTATTTATGCTTTATAAAATCATAGTATAAATTTTATGCCACTTTGGAAAATTGGACGGCAATATAAAGTTACTAAAACACCTTGAAAAGCTTCAAAAAGAACATAAATCGATCATACAATGTATTACTTAATTTATATGATCAATTTATGCTAGTTACATAGTTTAAAAGCCTAGTTATTCACTTTATAAATTCTGGACAGCATGTTAAACATGCTTAAAATCACTTTTAAACTTCATATAACATACTAAAAATTATATGTAACATCATAGAATTAATATGTGGTCATACAAGGATAATATGAACACATAAAACTTACTTTAACTTGTTTTTATAAAAATTTATTAAGTTTAAAGTCATGAAATACTCATAAAAACATCATAATTTCATGGCAAAACAATATCAACTAACATCGTTATGAAACCAATCTATGCTTTAGAATAATTTTTCATAAGCCAAAACATGTTCATATTATTTATTCCATTGAATTTCATGATTGTAAATTTTGGACAACAATTTATTTTATTTTCAAAGCCTTTAAAAATCAATCTAAACTTCATAAAATCATCATAATTTCACACAACAATAACTCATGATCATAATATCGATGTTTAAGTCATAAAAACTCATTAAAATCACAACTTTCATAGTTTGTAAACTCTAATCTAAAAATTTCATGAACAACAATTTAATTCATGCCTTAAAACAAATCATAACTTTATTAAACATGAATAAAACTCATAAAAGCATGATTAAACATAAATATAGACATGAGTTTGCAAGATTGAATTAAAAAAAATGAAGGAGAAAATTATTTTTTTAATAAAGGTCCGAAAATACCGGAAAGGGGGAGGAGGGACCGGTGAGTAGTGGCCGGCGGTGGCAAGGGCGTCTGGGCGCAGCGGCTCTGGCTGGCGCAGGTGTGACCCGGCGAGGCTCGGATCCCAAGAACACAAAAATATTTATTTTTCCCTTTTTCCGAAAACACAAACTGCATAAACTTTTTTTTTTCTTTTTGGAAAATCACTCTTTTTTTTTTTCTCTCTAGATTTTTGGAATCCTAATGACAACTTATGAGCATGAAAATCTGAAAATTTGGGTTTTAAGGGGTATTTATATGCCCCAAAGTAGGATTTGGAAAAACCCATACTTATCCTAACAAGTGGAAATTACCTTTAGTCCCTTGCCTCAAAATAAATTAGGAAACCCTTGAAAATTCTATTTTTAGAAGCGTTTTAAAATATTTTAAAACCTAAAATATTATCTATGAACACAAACAATTATTTTCAATTAAAACGTATTTATCATTTTTTTATTATTATTAATTTCTTTTATTTAATATTCCTATTGAACATAATTTTTCAATAAAAAATTATATAAATAAAATACAAAAATAACTTTCTTAAAATTCCTGAAAATGTGGGGTATTACAGTCTACCCCCCTTAAAAGAACTTTCGTCCCGAAACTTTGTGTAAATTAGTGTATGGAAATTGAATAGAGACTATATTTACTTTAAACTTTCTTACTGAAATACTATGTTGTTGTTGACCTTAGACACTTGACAACTTTTTAGTAGACAAACATAAACTTCTTACTTAAAAGTCGTAGAAACTCATAAAAACTTGCAAAAATGAGGGTAAAAACACGCGAAAAACAGGTCGCTTTCTACCACCCTTAAAAATCGAGTTACATCCCCATAACTCTACTACTAATCTGAAATAGCTCGGGGTATTTTTCTCTCATCATATCTTCAGCTTCCCAAGTAGCTTCTTCGTTTTCTTAGTTAGACCACAACACCTTCACTATTTTGAAACTCTTTCTACAAGTATCTCTGACCTTACAATCTAAGATTTAAATTGGCCTCTCTTCATAGGTCAAACTTTTGTGTAACTCTATTGTTTCAGGTTGTAACACATGTGACTCGTCTGGCACATACTTCCTTAGTTATGACACATGAAAGACATTGTGAACCTTGCTCAACTCCATTGGTAATGCTAACTTATAAGCTACCTTTCCAACCCTTTGCAAGATCTCATAGGGTCCTATGTATTTTGGGCTCAATTTTGCTTTCTTTCCGAACCTCATCACTCCTTTCGTTGGTGATCCGCATAGGACTTTTGTTTATATTGTGCTGCTTGAATCTTTGCTTGTTTTACTCTAATTTTCTCGGTGGTTTCTTCTATCAATTGAGTTCCTAGAATCACTATTTCACTTATGTCGTTCCAACACAAGGAGCTACTACACTTCCTTCTATACAAAGCCTCAAAAGCTGCCATGCCAATACTTACATGGTAACTATTGTTGTATGAAAACTCAATAAGATCCAAGTGATCCTCCCAATTCCCTTGAAATTCCATTACACAAGCCCTTAGCATATCCTCTAAGGTTTGTATGGTACTCTCTGTTTGTCCATCAGTTGCTGGATGGAAAGGTGTAATCATTTTCAGCGTTGTCCCAAAGTTCTCCTAAACACTTTCCCAGAATTTCGAAAAGAGACCTAGAATCCCTATCTGACACGATATCATTTGGAACTCCATGTAGCCTTACAACATGTTTTATATAAGACTTTTCAAGTTGTTCCATCTTCCAAGTCTCTTTCATTGGTATAAACACTGCTGACCAATAAGTCTATCCACCACTACCCATATAGTATCATTCTGATTCTTCGACTTCGGTAAGCAAGTCACAAAGTCCATTGATATGCAATCCCATTTCCGTTATGGTATTTCAAGTGGTTGGAATTCTCCTTGTGGTCTCTTGTGCTCAAATTTGACCTTTTGCCAAGTAAGACATTTACTCACGAATTCAACCACTTCTCTCTTCATCCTAGGCCACCAATACCTCTTCTTTAAATCCTTATACAACATATCGCCTCCTTGATGCACTGAATACGGTATATTATGACCCTCCATGATTCTTCGTTTCAAATCTTCACATTTTTGTGGTACACACCACCTTCCTTTATACCTCAAACTTACATCCTCATGCATCTTAAAATCCATAGCTTTTCCTACTTTCAACTTTTCCTTTATCCAGTCCAATTTCAAACCCCCCTCTTGATTCTTCTTGATTTCCTCGACTATTGTTGGTTGGATACTAAATTACAAAGAATTCCTTCCAACTCTCCCTCCTGCACTATTTCCAAGCTCAATCTCTCTATATCCTTACATAGTTCATTAGCAACCACCAGGGTATTCACTCCATGTTTCGTTTTACGGCTTAAAGCACCGGCTACCACATTGGCTTTCCCTTCATCGTACCGAATATCTAGGTTATAATTCTTGATCAACTCAAGCCATCTCCTTTGTTTCATATTTGAATCCTTTTGAGTGAAAAAGTACTTTCAACTCTTGTGGTCTGTGTATATCCTACATTTTACCCCATACAAGTAATGTCTCCATATCTTTAAAGCAAACACTATTGCTGCTAACTTCAGATCATGAGTAGGGTAATCGCCTTATACGGTTTCAATTGCCTCGAAGCATAAGCTATCACTTTTCTATTTTGCATTAACACACATCCTATTCTATTTTTAGAAGCATCACTATACGCATCATAAGAGTCACTTCCATTTGGGAAGGTCAGCACTGGAGCTGTAATCAAAGGCTTTTTCAAGGTCTGAAATGCCTCTTCACACTTAATACTCCACTCAAATTTACAATCTTTCTTCATAAACAAATTCATGGATTTAGCAATCCTAGAAAAGTCTTTCACAAACATCCGTAACATTCTTAGGTGTAGGCCACTCTTTAACTGCATCAATTTTGGCTGGATCTACTTCAACTCCCTCTTTAGACACAATATTCCCTAAGAATGCTACTTTCTCCAACCAGAACTCACATTTCGAGAACTTAACATACAACTCATTCTCCCTTAATGTCATCAAGATTGTGCTCAAGTGTTCCACATGTTCTTCCTTACTTTTAGAATGCACCAAGATGTCATCAATGAAAATGACCACAAACTTATCCAAAAAGCGCTGGAAAATTCTATTCATTAGATCCATAAAAATTGATGGCGCATTGGTTAACCCAAAAGGATAATAGTGAACTCATAGTGCCCATATCTCGTACGAAAAGAAGTTTTTGGTACGTCCTCGTTAGCAATCCTCAATTGATGGTATCCTGACCTCAGATCAATTTTCGAAAACACAGTAGCTCCTTTTAATTGATCAAACAAGTCATCAATTCTCGGTAATGGATACTTATTTTTGATTGTCGCCTTATTCAGCTCCCTATAGTCAATACATAAACTTAAACTCCTGTCTTTCTTCTTTACAAACAGTACTGGTACTCCCCAATGTGAAACGCTAGGCCTAATGTAACCCTTTTGCAACAAGTCTTACAACTGCTCCTTCAACTCACTCATTTTTGCAGGCGCCATCCTATAGGGTGCTTTGGAAATAGGTGCTGTTCCTGGGACTAAGTCTATGGTAAAATCAATTTCTCGTTTAGGTGGCATCCCCAAAATCTCCTTCGGAAGTACATAAATAAAGTCTCTTACTACCTTAATATCCTTGGGTTTAGCAGTCTCAACATGATGCACATCTCTCACATTACAAAGGTAGAATGGAAAACTATTCTTCACAAAGCTAGCAAATCTCATTACTGACACTATTTTGTTGTGTTTTGGTCTTCCTGCCCTCCAATAGCTCCCCTTCTTACCCTTATTCATCAACGAGATTTTCTGTGGTTCACATAGAATCTCAGCCTTATGTTTACTCAACCAATCAATCCCTAGGATCACTTCTAAGTCACGTAAATCAAACTCGATTAGGTTAACCTTGAACTCTACTCCCTCGATTTCAATAGGAACAACCTGAAATCTCCTTGAACACTGCACTTGTTGTCCTGAAGATAACACTATTGACATATCTATTGCATCTACTTTTCTCAACACAGGTTTTAACTTTTCTAGGATCTTAGTGGAAACAAAAGAGTACGTTGCACCAGAATCAAACAAAACTTTAACAGGAACAGAGTGAGTAGAAAAGGTATCAGTGATCACATCCTTATTAGCATCCGCTTCACTTCGAGCCATCACATTCAGCTTCCCAGTGTTTGAGGTCTTAGTCTGTCCTTCTCCGTTCCCACTCCCATTCCTATTTGCAGCTTGAGGTGTCACCTTTCCTCTCATATTTCCTTGAAAACCCTTTTGCTGTCCCCCAGTTGGATTCCCCCTAGCTTGAGAATTCTGTCTCTCCTTTCTTTTGTTCTTAGGGAAGTACTCATACTCACGGTGTCCAAGTTTGATACACAATCGACAAGTCAATGGGTTCCCAGCACAGCCCTTTCCTGGGTGATTGTTAGGACACTTCTTGCAGTAGTACACACGCCCTCCTTGACTAGCCACATGAGTTCTATTCCCATTTCCAGAATTAGGCTTCCCAAAGTTTCCCCTATTACCCTGGAAATTGTTGTGGAAACAAAATCTCTTATATCCACCATGAATCCCTTATAGGTTGAAGTTTCCTCCACCATCCTTCCTCTTCTCCCTCGTCTCACCTTCCTTCAGCACCTCCTTTTTCTTTTGGTCTATGGCATACAGGTGTGCAACTCTACCATATAAATCATCCAAGTATTGAAAGATCTGCCCAGCTAGTTGTGACTATAAATCTAAGGGTAAACCTCTTTCAAAGCGACCAGCCTTCAACCTCTCATTTGATACAGCCTTAGGAGCAAACCTAGACAATTCTATGAACTTACAGTAGTACTTAGTGACAGACATACTTCACATCTTAATCTCTAGAAATTCCTCAGCCTTCTGTTTCTGAAGAAACACAGGAGAGAACTTATTACAAATTTGCTCCTGAAACATACCCCAATTAAATCCTGGTAAAGCCCTTATTACAGCCTCATTTTGTGACCACCATAAATCAACTTCTACTCTCAAATAGTACACAACATGGTTCACTTTAAGCTCCTATGGACACTCAACTGCCCCAAACAACTTATTAAACTCTCTCAACCATCCCTCTAGAATAGTTGGATTGTGTTCTCCTTGGTAAGTTGGTGGCTTACTTTGAGAAATTTTCTTAATAAGTTCCCTAGCAGGGTGACTACCATTTCCATTTCCATTTCCTCTGGCAGCTAACTATTCAGCTACAGTAGCTAATTGCCTCACTACTTCATTCAGCTGATTGCTGTTACGTTCAGCCATTCTATTTCTCCTATAGATGAATAGACCTTTATATTAAATTATGCCTAACTTCAAGTTTGAACAACATAAACTTAAATCATAAAATACTTTCTCATTTCGTCTCATAAAATAAGTTTCATTCTTTTAGAGCGAATGATTCAATTTGTTTTGATTGTTTACACAACCATTAGAATAAGAATAAAGCATGGTTCTATTCTACTTGAGGCTTTAAATCATAAAAGAAATTTATTACTTAACTCCTCTTATCATTTCTTATGGGTCATTGCCACTTATTCAAACTCATATAACAATAACTTAAACTGTTTAATTAAACATCGGAAACATTAAACATCAATAGCTCAGCTAGATCTAAACAAAGTCTCTAAACATTAACATTATCTTTCTTGTCTCTTGACATCACATATTTCTTTGGTATAAACTCCGGGTCATTCTTAGTGTCAACCTCCATTTCTTCATCCGTCTCTTCCTCTTCTTCCATTTCCTCCTCAGGATCTGATTCTTCTTCATCTTCTTAAGAATTGGTTACCAAATCAACATATACTGGAATTACTAGGTTTGGGTTCTCAATTTCATAACACGAACTATCCCTTGACTCATCAGTCTTTGAACCCGTAGGAGTCTCCTTCACCATTAGGTATTCACTTACTTGGCTACCTTCTAGGCTTGGTGTGGGCGGGGTCTCCTCACTTGCATTCATTTCTTGATACTCCTGCTCTTTCCTAGCAATATACCCCTCCAAGAATCTCCAATCACAAGCCCACTGACCAACTGCATCATTATACTTAGAATAGTTCGGAAGGCCTCCAACAAAATGGAAATCACTAAACTTTGCCTTAATTGCTAAATAGGGTGAATGGTCGGGCAAGCAACTCACAATCAGGGCTCCTACATGGTCAAGCTAATCCTATTGTGGTAACTTCAAGACAGTACTCAGGTACCAATAGTAAAATAAACCGTATTTTCCAAACATATTGTACTGTGGCGGACTTTCGTAGTCTTTCTTCTCCAATGTTCCTATTTGAGTATCTTTACTAGGTATACTATGTGACATTCTGCACAAAACTTAAGACTAATGGTCCATCCTTCCCAAAACAAAACAAATTAAACTAGCAGTTTTACAAAAAGGAGTCTTGTGGCTAACATACAATTTTCTTTACACCCAACTATTCACATAAGCAACACCATAAACATGAACTTTAATGCATGAAGGAACAAAAATAAAGTCTATCCTACATGCCCAAACTTCCTACCCAAACTCACCACATGGTACTAAAGCAATAACACATAATACATACCTTTGCATACCTGCACACATGATATATTTTCAAAACTTTCCATTTTTGGAAATTATTATTTGTAGAAAAAATTCCATTTTCGAAAAATTTCCATAATAAGAAATTCCTTTTTCCAAAAAAAAAAATATAAAACTTAGGGTACCCCGAAAATAAAATTTATTTTATTTCAAAATCTCAGCACTAATAACAATTTATAACACCCTGGAATTTCCTAACTTCTTACTTCTTATTTTTCCGTAAAACATATTATAATTATTAAGAATTATATTTATTAAAACTTATAAATATAGAAAAACCAAAATATTACTGCCACCGTGATAATGGCTAAGACATTTATCAAAGTACTACAACATAAGTCCTAAAACCAAAAACCAATTTAAAACTAACTTCAAAACAATCTCAAAATAAAACTGAACTTTAAAGTTATAACACTTCGGAACAATATTAATAAACCTTAAAAAACCGAAACCAAAAGTCTTTAGAAATAAAAAAACATCCAAAGTAATTATTAGTCATTCATAAGCAATATAAGAAAAAGTACACCTACAAAACACAGCAAGCGCTTTCACTCCATCCCATCATGAAATGGCTTATGCCTAGTTGTACCTGCAGCTATTCTTTAACTAGACAACTACTCACCACAAGTGGGTCATTGTAGGGCCAAGTCTAAGACAAAGCCATGCACACAAACAACTAAGCAGCAAAGCTGAGTACATAACTACTAAAGACTATGCAACCAACAATAAGAAATAAAACATGCACTCAAAATACCTTTGACAACCCTTTTACATGTGCATGAACTCAACTAAATTAACTATTATATTTAAACTTATGGATCCTACATCGAATGGGTTTCCACCTTAAAAATCATCGCTCTATGTCACATAAAGTGATGGAATTCAGCGCATTAAAAATATAAAGAGTACAACGCTTGGTACTCCAATTAGAAGTCATAAATCACTGTTCCATACGACTCCCTCCATTGTTCATACTCAAGGTATATACGTTCCAAGAGTTTTGATGCAAGCCCTCTTACAATTTACATGATTAACTGGTTTAGAAATGTTATAACTCACATACAACATCACATAAAGACATTCATCAAATCAAGCGAGCCAAATTAATTATCTTCAATTTAACGTGATTCAAAATTAATCTCATGTGTGAACTTGAATTAAACAAAACTTCCTTTACCACACATTAAGCTGTGAGTGGTAACATGTCTAAAATAATTGCTCATAACTTCTTTTAATCATGTGAGTAAAAATTCACAAATACCTTTCTTGTTGATTAAGTAACTAACCAACTTAAAAATAACTTCCTTTCTTGATTAATAAACTATTGGCCAAATTAATCTGATCATAACATTCCAATCAAAACTTATAACAATTTATATTACTATTTAACATTGAGTGTAAACATACAATACAAATCATGCTTCAAATAACCTTGCCATGCACTTAAATTCATGATTCAACATGCATAACATTATTTCATACAATCAAGGATAATCCATGCATTAATTGTAGTTCATGTGTTTGTCTTTAGTACTTACCTACCTTGTAATGTAACGGTGTTCAGCCACAACTTCTAGAAGTGGACTAGTTCAAAGTCTCCTACATAAGGAAAAACATAAACTAAATTAAAACCTTTTTGACTAAGTTCTACGATAACTATAAACTAACTTCTATATTGGAAAGTCGTCCAAGATATTCCTTATATGGTATCTATTCAATTCCATACTACACTTTACTTTTCTATTCTATGATTACTTGGTTTTTGGGACTTATTTATGCTTTATAAAACCTTAGCATAATTTTTATGCCACTTTAGAAAACTAGATGGCAATATAAAATTACCAAAACTCCTTGAAAAGCTTCAAAAACAACATAAATCAATCATACAATGTATTACTTAATTTATATGATCAATTTATGCTAATTACATACTTTGAAAGTCTAAGTATTCACTTTATAAATTCTGGACAGCATGTTAAACATGTTTAAAATCACTTTTAAACTTCATAAAACATACTAAAAATTATATGTAACATCATAAAATTAATATGTGATCATACTAGAATAATATGAACAATTAAAACTTACTTTAACCTGTTTTTATTATAATTTCATATTTATTTATTAACTTTAAAGTCATGAAAAACACTTAAAAACATCATAATTTCATGGCAAAACTCTTCTACAATCAACTAACATCGTTATGAAACCAATCAATGCTTTAGAATACTTTTTCATAAGCCAAAACATGTTCATAATATTTTTTCGATTGAATTTCATGATTATAAATTTTCGACAGCAATTTATTTTATTTTCAAAGCCATTAAAAATCAATCTAAACATCATAAATTCACACAAAAATAATTCATGATCATAATATCGATTTTTAAGTCATAAAAACTCATAAAAGGATGATTAAACATAAATATGAACATGAATTTGCAAGATTGAATTACAAAGAAAGAAGGAGAAAAATTTTTTTTTATAAAGGTCCGAAAATACCGGAAAGGGGGAGGAGTGACCGGCGAGCGGTGGCCGGCGGTGACGAGGTGGCTGGGTACGGCGACTCCTGCTGGGCGCAGGCGGCTCCGGCTGTCGGAGGTGGGGGCAAGGCTCGGATCCCAAGAACAAAAAATTATTTTTTTTCCTTTTTCCGAAAACACAAACTGCAGAATTTTTTTTTCTTTTCGGAAAATCACTCTCTGTTTTTTTTTTCTTTCCTCTCTAAGTTTTTGGAATCCTAATGACAACTTATGAGGATGAAAATCTGAAAATTTGGGTTTTAAAGGGTATTTATAGGCCCCAAAGTAGGATTTGGAAAAGCACATACTTATCCTAACAATTTGAAATTATCTTTTGGCCTTTGCCTCAAAATAAATTAGGAAACCCATGAAAATTCAATTTTTAGAAGTCTTTTAAAATATTTTTATAACATCAAATATTATCTATGTAATAAATAATTATTTTTAATTAAAACTTATTTATTATTTATTTTATTTAATTTATTATTATTGATTTTTTTTATTTAATATTCTTATTGAACATATTTTTTTAATAAAAATATTAAATTTATACAAATAAAGTATAAAAATAATTTTCTTAAAATTCGTGAAAATGTGGGGTATTACAAGTAATACTAATGTTGTTGACGAATACAAGACCCTTTTCCTCCGCCAATGCGAGTACACTCCTTTGGGTATGACCTATGCTCAAGCGTTTGAGAGACTCCAATGAAAAGGAAAAATCAATCCAGTAGGACCCACTACTCTGAACCCTACACTTAAAAAGAGGTCATTATGATGTACTACAGCAGAAGTATTTAAAAACTAAAACCAAATTAAAACTCAAAATGAACTTCAAATAAGCTCAAAAGCAAACCAAAGTCAAAACCAGAAAGAAACCGAAATAAAACTTTATTACACTTCGGAACCAACTTAATGGCCCTTCTAAACCAAATAAACTTTAAGCTTCGAAAATAAAAGTCAACATCCAACAATAGCAGTATTAAGTATCAAGTTCACATAACTACGAAAACTACAATGCAAGCGCTCACATTTTAATTTTGTTTTGTAAAACACTTAAAGCTCTTTCCTCTCTAGAATTTTAGATGCACTTAATTTGTTCTTGAAGATTCAATTTCAATTAATGCAAATCATTCATTATTTTGGTAATTTCTTTTCTTATGTTTTTCAATTCTCTTTAATTCATGAATCTCTTTAGTTTCTTAGTTTTTAGTTTAGCTTGATTAGTTTTGTTATTTTAATTCATAATTTAGTTTTATTAGCAAGTAATTTAGTTTTCTAGTTTTAATTAGTTTTTGATTATGATTATGTTATTGAATTTTGCTCTTGTTTTAGCCCCTTTTATCACGCAGCTTCATAAAATTACTTTAAAACACTTAAAACCCCTTCTAAATATCATATTTTGATCATAAAACATTATAGTCATGTCCTAAGATCATCACACAATATTTTGATGCATTAAAAATAATTAAAACTAATTATGTCACATGCTTCTATTTTTATTAGGCGTAAACATGTGTTAGTAAAAATTTACAGCTTTATTTAATTATTTATCTATTCAAAACTCCTTAAACCTCATCAAAACATCATAAATCAAACATAAAAATCATTTACAATCTAATATCATCATTATACATTGAATCTATGCTTTAAAATAATTTTTCATGAAGTAAAACATGTTCATAATATTTTTACTCTATGTTGTCATGACTTTAAAAATTTGACAGCAATATTAAACAACTTTAAACCCTTAAAAACAAATCTAAACTTCATAAAATCATCACAAAATCATACTACAAGAATTTATGATCATAATATAAAAGTTTAGATCATTAAAAGCCATAAAACTTCAAATTTTCAAAATTTCATAAACCGTAATTGAAAATTTCATGAACAAAATTCATGCTTTAAACATAATCATAATTTTATAAAACATGATTAGAATCATAAAAACATGATCAAACATAATTATAAACATAAATTCATACAAGATTGAATTAAAAAGGAGGAAAAGTAACTTTTTTCCTTAGGGTGTTTGAAAATTACCAAAGGGGAGGAAAGAGGGTGGCCGGCGAGTGGTAGCAGGCCGACAGGCTGGTGGCAGGGGCGAAGAAGAAGAGGCAACAAAGCAAGGGAATTTTTTTTTCGGAAATTTCCAACACCTTCACTATTTTGACACTTTTCCTACGAGTATCCCGAACCTTACTATCAAGTATTTTGATTGGCTCCTATTCAAAGGTTAAACATTGGTCTAACTCTATTGTTTCAGGTTGCAATACATATGTAACACCCTGGAATTCCCTAACTTCCTACTTTATATTTTTCCGGATAACATATTATAAATATTAATGAATTATAATTATTAAAACTCCTAATAACGGAAAAACCAAAGTATTACCGCCACCATGATAACAGTTAAGGCATTTACCAAAGTACTACAGCAGAAGTCTTAAAACCAAAAACCAATTTAAACTAAACTTCAAAACAAGTCCCAAAACCAAATTTAAATCAACATTCAAAATTAAAGAAACAACTCAAAACTTTATTACACTTCAGAATCATTTCAATGGCCCTTAAAAACCAAAACTAGAATATGTAAAAATGAAGCAACATCCAAATAAAGGTTATTACTTCATAAGCAATAAAAATTAAAAGTACAAACTACACCGCAGGCACTCTCACTCCAGGCCAGCATGAAATGACCTATGCCCACTTATACCTGTAACTTTTCTTATTGTAGACAACTACTCACCAACAAGTGGGTCATTGTAGGGTCAAGTCCAAGACAAAGTCATGCACACAAAACAAACAATCAACAAAGCTGGGTACATAACTACTAAAGACTATGCAACAAAACAACAAGAACTAAAACATACACACAACTTACCTTTGATAACCTTTCACTTGTGCATAGACTCAACAATTTAGTTATTATATCTAAACTTTTGGATTCTGCATCGAACGGGTTTCCTTCCCTTTAAAATCGCCCTATGGGGCACCAACTTGGGAGCAACTTCAAGAAGGTATTGCCTATGTCACATAATGTGACAGAATTCTAGCGCATTATAAATATAAAAGAGTACAACGTCTTGTACTCCAATTAGAAGTCATAGATCACTGTTCCTTACGAATCCCCCCATTGTTCATACTTAAGTTGTATACATTCCAAGAGTTTTGATGCAAATCTTCTCACAATTTACGTGATTAACCGGTTTAACAATGTTATGATTCACATACAACATCACACAAAAGCATGCATCAAATAAAGCAAGCTATATTAATTATCTTCAATTTAAAGTGATTCAAAAGTAATCTCATGCGTGTCATTTAATTAAACTAAACTTCCTTTACCACACATTAAGTGTGAGTGGCTAACTATTTACTTTCTCATTGACCACACATTAAACTGTGAGTGGCAAACTGTATAAAATATTTACACATAAACTCCTTTTATTCATGTGAATAAAAATTCACAACTACCTTTCTTGTTGATTAAGTAACTAACCAACTTTAAAATAACTTCCTTTATTAATAAGCTATTGGCCAAATTTAACTGAACATAACATTTCAATTCAATCTTATAAAATTTATACTGCTATTCAACATGGAATGTCAACATAATATAAAATCATGCTTCTAATAAAACTTGCCATGCACATCAATTCATGATTCAAACAAGCATAACAATATTTCATAACATAAAGGATCATCCAAGCACGAATTCTAATTCTTATGTTTGTCTTCAGTATTTACGTACCTTGTGAAATAGTGTTGCTTCGCCACAACTTAAAAAAGTTGACTAATTCAAAGTCTCTTACATGAAGAAAATCGAAACTAAAGTAAAACCTTGTTGACTAAGTTCTACAACAACTCTAAACTAACTTCTATATCGGAAACTTGTTCAAAACATTCCTTATATGGTCTCTAATCAATTCCATACTTCGCTTTAATATTCTATTGCAAAATAACTTTGTTTTAGGGACTTATTTAGACTTTATAAAACCTCAACATAAAATTTATGTCACTTTACAAAAGTGGACAGCAATTTAAAATTACCAAAACTCGTTGAAAAACTTCAAAAACAACACAAATCAGTCATACAATGTATTACTTACTTTATATGATCAATTCATGCTAATTACATACTTTAAAAGCCTAATTATTCACTTTATAATATCTGGACCGCATGTTAAACATGCTTAAAATCACTTTTAAACTTCATGAAACATAGTAAAAATCGTATGTAACATCATAGGATTAATATGTGATCATACTCGTATAATATGAACATTTAAAACTTATTTTAACTTGTTTTTATAAAATTTTCAGATTTACTAATTAACTTTAAACTCATAAAAACATCATAAATTCATGACAAAACTCTTTTACAATCTACTAACATCATTATGAAACCAATCTATGCTTTAGAATAATTTATCATAAGCCAAAACATGTTCATAATTTTTATTCTATTGAATTTTGTGATTACAAAATTTGAACAACAATTTATTTTATATTTAAAGCCACTAAAAATCAATCTAAACTTCATAAAATAATTATTAATTCACACAACAACAATTCATGATCATAATAATGACGTTTAAATCATAAAAACACATAAAAATCAAGAATTTATTACTGTATAAACCCTAATCTAAAATTTCATGAACAACAAATTAATTCATGCTTTAAAACAAATCATAACTTCATAAAACATGATTGAAACTTATAAAATCATGATTAAACATAAATATAGACATGAATTTGCAATATTGAATCAAAAGAAAGAGAAGGAAATTTTTTTTTTAAATTACCGAAAATACTGGAAAGGGGAGCGAGGTGGCCAGCAACCACAAGCAGCGGCGGCAGGCGGCGGGCGGCAGCGACACTGGGGCTCCGGCATCTGGCGAACCACAAAATTTAAATATTTTTTTTTCTTCTCGGTAAAACCAAACAACAATTTTTTTTCGGAAATCTTGCTCCTCCTTTGTTTTCTCTCTTTCTCTCTCTAAATTATTGAATCCTAATGACAATTATGAGGGATGAAATATAAAAATTTGGGTTTTAAAGGGTATTTATAGGCCCAAAAGTAGAATTTGGAAAAGCCCATAGTTTTCCTAAAGAGTAGAAATTACCTTTATGCCCTTGCCATAGAATAAGTTAGGAAACTCTTAATAATTCTATTTTTAGAAGCCTTTTAAAATATTTTATAAACAAAAAATATTATTTATAAACACAAATAATTATTTTTAATTAAAGCTTATTTTATATTATTATTATTTTTCTCTCATTTAATATTCTTATTGAACAAAATTTTTCAATAAAAATATTAAAATTACACGTATAAAATACAAAAATACTTCCTTAAAATACGTGAAAATGTGGGCTATTACAGTCTACCCCCTTAGAAGAAGTTTCGTCCCGAAACATTTTGTAGATTAGTGTATGGAATTTGAATAGAGACTACTTTTACTTCTAACTTTCTCATTATAATACTATGTTGTTGTAGGCCTTAGCTTAGACACTTACTTAACTTTCGCTTGTCAGCTTTTTAGTACAGAAACATGAAACTTTTACTTAAAAGGCGTAGAAACTCATAAAACTTACAAAATTAAGGGTAAAAACGCGCGAAATTAGGTCGCTTTCTACCCCCCTTAAAAATCTAGTTACGTCCACGAAACTCTACTTACAAACCTGAAATAACTCTAGATACTTTTCTCTCATCATATCTTCAGCTTCCCAAAGAGGTTCTTCTGTTTCTTGGTTAGACCATTACACCTTCACTATTTTGACACTTTTTCTACGAGTATCCCTCACTTTATTGACTAGGAGCTTAATTGGCCTCTCTTCATAGGTCAAACTTTGGTCTAACTCTATTGTTTTTGGCTGTAACACGTGTGACTCATTTGGAACATACTTCCTTAGTTGAGACAAATGAAAGACATTGTGAACCTTGATCAATTCCATTGATAATGCTAACTTATAGGCTAATTTTCCAACCCTTTGCACGATCTCATAAGATTACTCCTTTCATTGGTGATACCTTAAGTAACACCTCATCGCCAACTGCAAACACAATTTCTTGGCGTTTCTGGTCCGCATAGGACTTTTGTCTATCTTGTGCTGCCTGAATTTTTTCTTGTATTACCCTTATTTTATCCGTGTTTTCTTCAACCAATTGAGGTCCTAGAATCATTTTCTCACTTATGTCATTCCAACACAAGGGGCTTCTACACTTCCTTCCGTACAAAGCCTCAAAAGGTGCCATGCCAATACTTGCATGGCTATTGTTGTATGAAAACTCAATGAGATCTAAGTGATACCCCCAATTCCCTTGAAAATCCATTACAAAAGCCCTTAGCATTTCCTCTAACGTTTGTATGGTTCTCTCTATTTCTCCATTAGTTGCTGGATGGAAAGCTGTACTCATCTTTAACGTTGTACCAAAGTGCTTCTGGACACTTTTCTAGAACTTCAAAAGAAACCTAAAATCCCCATCTGACACGGTATCCTTTGGAACTCCATGTAGCCTCACAACATGTTTGATGTAAGCCTTTGCAAGATCAAGTCTCTTTCATGGGTATAAACACCGCTGACTTGGTAAGCTTATCCACCACAACCCATATGGTATCATTTTGATTCTTCGACTTTGGCATGCAAGTTATAAAGTCCATTGATATGTAATCTCATTTCCATCACGGTATTTCAAATGGTTGGACCTCTCCTTGTGGTCCCTTATATATGCTCAAATTTCACCTTTGGGCAAGTTATACACTTGCTCACAAATTCAGCCACTTCTCTTGTCATTCTAGGCCACCAATATACCTTCTTTAAATCTTTATACAATTTATCTCCTACAGGTTGCACTGAATACAGGATATTATGACCCTCCTCCATGATTCTTTGTTTTAGATCTTCGTATTTATGTGGTACACACCACCTTCCTTTATACCTTAAAATTCCATCCTCATGGATTTAAAAAGTCCACAGCTTTTCCTGCTTTTAACTTTTCCTTAATGTTGTCTAGTTTCACATCTCCTTATTGGTTTTTCTTAATTTCCTCAAATATTGTTGGTTGGATACTAAGATTAAAAAGAATTCCTTGCAACTCTCCCTTCTTTACTGCAAGTTTAATCTCTCTAAATCCTTACATAGTTTGTTAGCAACCACCAAGGTATCCACTCCATGTTTTGTTTTAATTATGGCTTAAAGCATCTGCCACCACATTGGCCTTCCCTTCATGGTATTGGATATCTAAGTCATAATTCAAGATAGGGCATCTAAGTAAGGCTCTTATCTCCCCAACATGTTCGTCAGGTGCTTGTCCAATCTTGACTGTTCTATCAGGCTTCATCTCATCCAACACAAAATCTTCGTGCTCACCTCCAGCTTGAGGTCTTGGGGCTTGATTCAAACTATGAACAGCCATAACTTGGTCCTTGGAAGCTTCTTCTACTTTCCATTTATTACTTGGTTCGCCACTTTCACTTGACCAGGCCTCCGCTTTTAATCTGGTAGCATAACACTCTCTTGCCAGTTGCTGGTCTCCATGAATTGTTCCCACAGTACCATTGTTACACTCATACTTCATGAGCATGAGGTGGGTAACAATAACTGCCCTGATAGCATTAAGTGTTGGCCTTCCAAGAATCACATTGTATGCCTGTAGCTCTTTCACTACAAGGAACTTGACGAACATGTTTCGAGCACAGTCTTTATCTTCGACTCGAACTGGCAAAGTCACCGTTCCCAAGGGATTGATAATTCCTCCTCCAAACCCAATGATGGGATGGTGGATTGTAACTAACTTTGATGAATCATACTTCAACTTCCTCAAACAACTGTAACTGATTATATCATATAAACTTCCCGTGTTAACAAGTATTCTCTTTACCTTCATATTTTCCACTTTCAGCTCTATTACTAGGGGATCATCATGAGGTGTTCGAACTTTGCCCCGGTCCCTCACTGATCAGTACTTCCGGAAATTTAATTTTAGCATCTTCCCCAGTCTCGGGTGATGATTCCCGAACTAGGCGTCGCACATATTCCTTAATTCCCTTCATACTAGGACCTCCAGCAGCAAAGCCCCCAGAGATTACATAGACAACATCTTCTGTCTCATAGCCCTCCTTTGTCACCTCATTTTTAGAGTCTGACTTCTGCTTGGCACTCTTGTCAGAGGACTTGATTAAATGTTGACTAATCTTCCCTTTAGCAGCAAGAGCTTCAAGGGTTCTCCGAAGATTGAAGCAATCATTGGTATGATGCCCCACATCTTTGTGAAAGTAGCAGTATTTACTTGAATCTCAATCTTCTTTTGCACTTCTCAATGGAGGTCGATCATCAATATCAGTTTTCTCTCGGATCTCCTTAAAGACTGAATGGAGATCCTTAGTGAATTCAACTCTCGGCGCATTATTCGCCTTTCTCTTCCTGTTTTGATCATTTGACTTGTTTAATGAGCCAGCCATCCAAGTGGCATGTCTCTTCTGGTCTTTGTTTTTTGATCCGTGATCATTCTTCTTGTCCTTGCGGGTGGAAGCGCATAGCTCCTAAGCATGGACGAAGCATTCAGCCTCCTCTAGAATCCCCTTCAAGGTTTTACAATTCCTTCTGACCACATCAAACTTAAAGGTTCCATCACGCAGCCCTCTGAAGAAGCTATCAAAGGCAACTCCTTCAGAGAGGTTAGGTATCTGCAATGATTCAAGATTGAACCTTTGGACGTAACTTCTTAATGATTCCTTCTCACCTTGCACGATCTTGGATAAGTGCATACTCGTCTTCTTCTCACGTTTGTTAGCCATGAAATGATGTACAAAGGTTGTATTCAACTTATGGAAACTGTTAATGAATTGGTCACGTAAACTATTAAACTACTTCTGAGCTATTCCCTTAAGTGTTGCTGGGAAATAGCGGCACTAAGTTGTGTCATCCAAACCTTGAAAATACATCAAGTATTTGTATGTTGCCAAATGTTCTTCTTGATCAGTTGTTCCATCAAAAGCCTCTACATTAGGCATCTTAAACTTAACTGGGCGAGGAGCCATCATGATTGATGCAGAATATGGGGTTGTCCAATTCATAGACATAGAACCCACTTTATCCCCGATGATCCCTGTAAGATCATTAGGTACCTGCTTGGCCATATAAAGCTCCTCGGGTCTCACCCTGTTCTCCCAGTATTGGATCATTTTCTCTCTTCTAGATTGATCTGCTTTCTTATCTTTCTTCTTCTCAATCTTGTATCTTAGATTCTCTTCATCATCACGCTTATCTGATTCAAGAGTAAATGGATGTGAATCAGACATATCTTTGGTTGCAGTTGAACCCAATGACTCAGAGCGACTCTGTTCATGCTGGGCTCGTTTGGAGTTCAAATATTCTCTTGCATCTCTGCTAGATGCCTTCCTTTCATGGATAACTTCTCTAGCATCCTCACTCAAAGCTCTCTTAGCCTCAAGATACTCTCTAGCATCATGAGCTAATGACCTTTTGAATTCAATGATTTCTCTAGCATCGGATCTTGTCCTGGTTACTTCGGTTTGTCATTTTGCCACCTCCCGTTTTGGTTTATACTTAGGAGAGACAGGATACTTTCTGAGTGTACCCGATCTTTCAATGGAGTTCTTTCCTTCTTAATTTTTTCAACTTTCTCTTGGAAAGTTAATCTTCTAGACCTTGATCTTATTGATACATCTTTCCTTTAAATTTGCACGTCATGTTATAACCTCAGTCTCGAGTACTCGTTCTGCAGACTCTATTACATCTCCTAGAGATCCTCGTGCCATAATTATTCCCTTTCCAACTACAGATGTGGCTGACTTTGACAAGGACTTCTTGGATGAAGAAGGTGACATGTGTTCAACTTCGAAAACCTTTGACTCCAACTACAAGAAAGAGTTGGTAAGAGAGGTTCTCCATTGTAGAGATAAGGAGTACAAGGAGTCACTGAGAGGCATCCTTGATGGACAGCTTGGTCCATGCTTTAATAACAACATTGAGGTAAATTTCTGAACTCATTATTCTTATTTTACATCAACTCTGTAATATTTTTTAAGTTCTCCCTTTCAACACTTAATAGATTTTTATTATATTTCTTGCCTTTCATCTCTAGGACAGACCATCTTCCGGCTTCAGTACATTCAAAAACTCTTTGATCAAACCAAAAAGGAGAGGGCAAAGGCAGACCGAATGCTCATCATCTTTGAGTCCTATTTGAGCGAATAAGTCCATAGAATTCAAGATAAGAATTCCCATGTTGTAAACGAGTTGTCTGACTCTTTAAGTAAAGTTAAAGACGAGAACTTGGTCATGGAAAAAAGAAATGTGCAGGTGTGGACGGAGCTTGAAGGATATAAAAAAGAAGGAATTGGACTTGGAGCAGATGGTATCCGACAAAAAGGCTGCCTAGTTGAGAGCCAAAGAGGCCGACAAGAAGGTAGCCGAGCTAAATGAGCAACTCAAAGCTGCCAATGCTCGAGTCGAGGAGGTCAAGAAGGAGAAAGAAGAGGAACTGAACCAAGCCGGACAATTTGCAGTCCAAAAATATCTGGAGGGTGAGGAATCCACAAGACAGAGGATTGCAGTGGCTTGGCAACTTGGCCTTAAGGAGTACGGCCCATATCCATATTTCGAGAAGAGATTGGACTACGCCACCAGGGCTCACTTGGCTAAACTACGTTGAGGAAGAAGTTGAGGAGGACAAGGAGAAGAGCGGGAATGACCACAAGGCTGGGGTTAGAGCAGACACCACACCATCCACTACTGTTGACTAGCCTACACCAACCACTTCTTGAACATTTACTCCATTTTAATTTACAACTTTCTGGCTTGTATAATCTTTGACAATCTTGATATTCATCGTTGGTTTTTATTCCAACTGTTCATATTATACATTTGTGCCTTTTGAGCACTTATCAATTTATCATTTGATGCTTATTTCCTTAGTTTGATTACTTTGTGATTTTCCAAAAGCGGAAACAATTCATTTGTCTAAGCACCCTATATTCATATCTCTAAGTAATATACATAGAAATTTTGTAAGTCTTCCTAATCATTTTCCTTATAATCCATAAAGTTACAATTCACTTAGAAATTTAAATCGTTAGCCATCTCTCTCAGAAATTTAAATCATAAGTAACTTTACTTAGAAGTTTAAAGCATAAGTTGAAGATTTTAACTTAGAGATTTCTCATAGAAATTTGACTTAAAGACTTTACCTATAAGCCATAACACATATAAGTTAACATTGAGATTTAACTTAGACATTCTTCATATGAAATTTATGAGTGTTTTCTAAGAGTTGACTAAAATTTTGGAATATCCGGTGTAATCATATGACATCGGATATGTCAAATTTAGTGATTTTGTCATTAGACTTGGTCATCTGTTGGTGACCTGGTTTAATGAGTTCAAACCAATTTTTGGCATCTTCGGTGTTTTCGTATAATATAAGTTGTATCACATGTAGTTGGTCAGTAAACAACTTGGATTCCCTTTATGTGTCCTACCTTATAGAGATTTGATACTTCCACCCTTATTTAAGTAAAACTTTTTCGACAGTAAGATCCCTGAGTTTACAAATATTAGTATTTGATAGATTCATTACTCTTTAGGAGTGATGAATCAATCAATCATATCTATTGCCCTTAAACTTAGGGATCGAAACTGTTATTAGTCTGCTCGCAGTAAGGGTTTCTGCCCTTATTTATCATGCATTTAGGTAAAGTTCTAAATATCGAACTTTAAATTTGGTAATCCATAATCACCTATGGGTGTATGTGACCCAATTTGGCATAAAAGACTCGTTTTGCTTTTAATTTCCAAATATTATCCAGTGGTTAATTCCTGAGATCCTGCCCTTATTAGCTTTAAAACAATTAACAAGGTTTTGAATTCTCTTAACTCTTGGTTAAGTACGGGGATGTGCCCTAACTACTGAAATCAGCGTCCGTTTTAACAAGGATGTACTTGGTATATAAAGACGCATATTAGTGGAAATAGAAATTTCATTAATTGTGGCCCGTAGCAAATTCAGTACATAAGAAATTCTTTTTCCAATTGATCTATGTAGATCAAATAGGTGGGCTCATGGCCTTACATTATGGTTTCTTGAAACCAAGTTATTAGCGTTCCATGTTCTGGGCACTTGATATCCATCTAGGGTTTGCAGGCGATAAGTTTCATCTCTCAATACTTCAACTATCTCGTATGGACCTTCCCAATTGGGAGTAAGCTTGCCCTGCTGATCAGCTCTCCTAATTGACCTCATCTTTCTCTGCACAAGATCCCCTAACTTCATTGGTCTATGGTTTACCCTTTTGTTGTGTTCTCTAGCCATTTTTAGCTTATGCATTTCTTGCCTAAGAAAAGCATTCCCCCTAACCTCAGGTAAAATGTCCAAGGTGGCTTTCATTATCTCCCAATTCGAACCTTCATCGTATAGCATAACTCTTAGAGTAGGCTCACACATTTCAATGGGGAGAACTGCTTCTGCTCTATATACCAACATAAATGGGGTTTCCCCTGTGGAATTCTTTGCTGTAGTCTTTATAGACAAGAGAACATTATACAGTTTATCCACCCATAGAGCTTTTGCAGCTTTCAGCTTTTTCTTAATTCCTGTGCTGATGATCTTGTTGAAGGCTTCCACTTGTCCATTGTCTTGTGGATAGCCAACTGAGGAAAAATAAGCTGAGATGCCTTGGTCTTCTAGCCATATACTTAACGGTGGAGTCTCAAATTGAGGACCATTATCGAACACTATTGACTGTGGTACCCCAAACCTTGTTATTATATTCTTCCAAATGAACCATTTAACATCCCCATGTTTGATATTTCTCATAGGCTCTGCTTCTACCCACTTAGTAAAGTAGTCTACTGCAACCAAGACATACTTCCTTTGCCCTGATGCTTGTGGATATGGGCCAAGAATGTCCATTCCCCACTTAGCAAAAGGTATCAGGCTCAAAATTGGATTTAAATTATTTGCTGGTCTTTGTGGTAAGTTACCAATTTGCTGACACTTCTTACACTTTGTCACATAAATCATGGAATCATGTCTCAGGCTAGGCCAGTCCTACCCAGTCCTTAATGCCTTTTTCGCCAATGCCCTTCCTCCTCTATGAGAGCCACAAAAACCTTCATGGATATCTTCAAGTATCTCCTTTCCTTTCTCTGGAGTAATACACTTCAATAGTGGGTAAGTGAAAGACTTCTTATATAGCGGCCCTTGCCATAAGACAAACGATGCATTTCTAGCTTTCACATACTTTGCTTGTTGTGGATTGTTTGACAAGGTTCCATTAGTTTTGTATTCAATAATCTCATCCATCCAACAGCTTCCTCGACTGATGAAATTAACATCCTCCATTTCTTCTATGCTCCTTTTCTCTTTGATCTCCCAAAAAACTATTCGAGGATTCTCTCCAACTGTTGAGCTTGCTAATTTGGAAAGAGCATCTGCGTGATTGTTCTCAGATCTTGAAATTTGCATAATTTGAAACTTGTCCAGACTTTCACTTCCTCTTGAGGTATATTCTTGTATTTGGCCATGCTAGCATCTCTAGCTTCATAGTCCCCCAAGTATTGACTCACAATAAGCTGAGAGTCGGACATTGCCTCTATCGTCTTTGCCCCAACGGCTTTACATAGTTTGACACCGACAATCAAGGCTTCATACTTTGCTTTGTTATTTGATGTTATAAGCTTGAACCTCACGGCGTACTCATAGGCGTCACCCTCAGGCGACCTACAAAATAATGCTAGCCCCACATCCATTCTGAGTGGACGAGCCATCAACATACAAGGTCTAGTGATCAATACTTGGTTTCTCTATAGAAGGCCTTGTCATTCCAACTATAAAATCTGCAAAAGCTTGACCCTTGATAGCCTTTCTTGGTTCGAAAGTAATGTCAAATGAGTCCATTTCTAGAGCCCATTGAGCATCCTTCCAGATCTTTCCTTTGACAAAGCTTTCATGAGTGGTTTATCAGTGTATACAACAATTTTGTGTGAAAGAAAATAGCTTCTCAACTTTCGGCTTGCCATAAATAATGCCAGTCCGAACTTCTCAATCAGAGTGTTTTTGAACTCAACATTTTGAAGTACGTGACTCACAAAATGTACTAGATGTTGGATCCCATCTCTCTCGGCTAATAGAACGGCTGAGAGCGCATGGTCTGATACTGCTAAATAAATAAACAAAGTTTATCTTTTAATGGGGCTGATTAATCTTGGGAGAGTTTGTAGGTGTTCTTTCAAACGAATAAAGCTGACTCGGCTTCCTCCGTCCATTCAAACTCAAGACTACCATTGCCACCTTTTGCCTTTCTCTTGCTTGTATCAAAGAAATAATGACATTTATCACCTACCCTTGATAACAATCTACCAAGGGCAGCTAGGCAGCCAGTCATCATCTGAACCTCCTTAACGTTTCGGGGAGAGGTCATATCTAGAACAACCTTGACCTTATCTAAATTAACTTTGATACCTCTTTCGTTCACAAGAAATCCCAAAAACTTTCCAGAAGTTACTCCAAAAACACATTTCATTGGATTTAACTTCATTTTATAACTTCTCAATGTTTCAAAGGTTTCTCTTAAATCTGCCATGTGATCTTTCATCTCCTTACTCTTGACAATCATATCATCAATGTATGCCTCAATATTTCTTCCCAACTAGTTCATGAAAACATCATTTACCAAACGTTGGAAGGTAGCTGAAGCATTATTAAGACCAAATGGCATCCTTGTATAGCAATATAGACCCTTTATAATTACAAAAGTTGTTTTTTCTTGATCCTCCTCCCATAATGGAATTTGGTGAAATGCTGAATAGGCATCCATAAAACTCAACAGGGCATGCCCTACCATGGAATAAACCAATCGGTCGATTTTTGGCAATGGAAAACTATCCTTAGGACAAGCCTTGTTAAGATATATATAATCAACGCACATCCTCATTGTACCATTCGGCTTTGGAACCAAGACTACATTAGCCACCCAATCAAGATACTGGCATGGTCTAATGAATCCAGCCTCCAATAGCTTATTAACTTCTTCTTCAGCCGCTTTGTTCTGAAGTTCACCCAAATTCCTCTTCTTTTGACGGATTGGCTTAGATTCTGGTTTAACATTCAGTTTATGTACAGCAATGCTCGGGTCAATGCCTGGCATTTCTTCAACATCATGTGCAAAAACAACTTTGAATTCTCTTAACAGCTTTCTCATCTCCGCCCCAACATGGTCGTCAGGAGCCTGGCCTACTTTAACAGTCCTATCGGGCTTAGCTTCATCAAGAATAAAATGTTCATGTTGACCAACCGGTTGAGGTCGAGTTACTTGACTCAGACTGTGAATGGCCATCAATTCATTTTTGGCCGCTCCCTCAACCTTTCTCTTCTTTGGTGGTACTTCCACCTCTTCAACCCAAGAAGTAGGTTTAAGAGTGGTGTTGTCACATTCCATTGCCATTTGCTGGTCCCTACGAACAATACCAACTGCCCGATTGTTACATTCATACTTCATGAGCATGAGATGTGTAACAATGACTGCCCTGGAGTTGTTCAAAGTTGGCCGTCCCAAAATTATATTGTAGGCTGACAGTTCTTTAACTACCAGGAACTTGACGACCATGTTCCTAGCACAGTCCTTGTCCCCTGTCTTGATTGACAGGGAGACAGTACCCAATGGGTTAATTACTCCTCCCCCGAAACCAATAATCAGATGATGGACAGGTTCCAAGGTGGATACATCATACTTCAACTTCTTTAAACAGGAATAACTAATGATATCTGACGAGCTTCCAGTGTCGATCAGTATTCACTTTACTCTCATATTAGCCACCTTCAACTCCACCACCAAGGGGTCATCGTGTGGTGTATGGACATTCCCCCGGTCGTTATCCCTAATCATGACCTCGGGAAATATGACCTTAGCATCATGTTCCAGCTCTGGTGACCCTTCTCGAGAGAGACTTCATAAGTACTCTTTACTCCCAGGAATGATTGGTCCGCCAGGTGCGAACCCACCAGAGATGACGTACACCACATCCTCCTTTGTCTCTGTTCCATCTCTAGGCTCATTAGCCTTAGAATATGTTTTTTTCTTGGAGTCTTTAACCTGATATTTGATTAGGTGTTGAGAGATTTTTCCCTTGGCAGCAAGAGACTCAATTGCTCTTTTCAGGTTGAAGCAATCATTAGCATGATGCCCCGTATCCTTGTGAAAGTGGCAATATTTGCTTGAATCTCTATCCTCTTTCGCACTTCTAAGTGGTGGTGGATCATCAATCTTAACCTTATTTCGGACTTCTTTAAAAACTGAGTAGAGGTCTTTGGTGAACTCTACCTTAGGACTATCATTCGACTTTCTTTTTTTGGTTTGGAAGTTTCCTCCCTTACTTGATGACCTAGTTGCCCAGGTGGCATGTTTCTTTTCATCTTTAGATTTGGAGTGTTGATCACTCCTATCATCCTTTCGGTCTTTCCTGGTTAAAGCACAAAGCTCTTGGGCATGAATGAAACATTCAGCCTCTTCCAGGATTCCTTTCAATGTCTTAAAATTCCTTCTTACAACATCAAAATTAAAATTTCCATCACGGAGACCTCTAAAGAAGTTATCAAACGCCACACCCTCAGATAGGTTTGGAATTGGCAGAACCTTTGTACATAACTTCTTAGAGACTCCTTCTCTCCTTGAATAGTTTTCGCCAGATGCATGTTGGTCTTCTTCTCCCTATTGAACCACTTTTGTGGAATTCCCTTGAAGGTGGCCAGGAAGTACCGACACCATGTTGCATCATCTGGACCTTTAAAATACATTAAATGTTTGTAGGTAGCCAAATGCTCCTCTGGGTCAGTTGTCTCCTCATGATGGACATGGAGAACGGTGTCTTCCATTCCATCACCATGTTGTTTGGCTTTTCTTCGATAACCCCCGTAGAGTTCTAGGTAGCTTTTGTTGATTCTCTGCAAGGATCATTTGAATTACCTACATCTTCCCAGTACCTAATCATTTGTTCTTTCCTGGCCTGATTAACCTTATCAGCTTTCTTCTTCTCAATGAAGTCTCATAAATTCTCTCGCTCTCCCGAATCCAAGGAGATGTGAAGGGAATCAGTCATCTCCCTGGTCAAAGAACCTTCTGAAGAACCGGATCGACCTCCTTCCCTCCAGGCCTTCTTGGCCTTCAGATAATCCCTTATATTCATACTTGATGCCTTCTAGGCTTCAAGATATTCTCTTGCATCTCTGCTTGACGATTTCTTCTGCTCAAGATACTCTCGAGAATCACTAGCAATAGAATTCTTGAGCTCAATGAGTTCTGTACGTAGCATCAGTTTGTGTTTTGCTAGATCCAACTTCCTTACCTGCAAGCTCCCGTTTGGGATTGTATTTGGGAGTAGCAGGATACCTCTTCACTGGTTCCCAATGAGCTTTCAACGGAGTTCATTCTTTCTTTATCTTCTCAAATTTCTCGTGGAATGTTAATCTTTCTTGGCCTTGGCCTTCTTCAATCATCGAACCTTTCAATTTTGAGGATGAAGGGTGTTGTCGCTCAACCTTCTCTCGAGTTTTCTTGTTGGAGTACTTTGGTAGAGTTTCCGGCAGACTCTTGTGCTGACTCATGGTCACAGGTCGATTTCCAAAATCAGCTTGTTCTTGAGCTCTTGTAGGTGAGCCAGCACCTTCCCCAGTCTGGTAATTTCCAGTCTGGTCGAGATACCTAACCCAATTTTCTCTCTCATTTATTTCCCACTTACTCTCTTCTCTATTTTTCACTTTCTCTCTCATCTCACCTATTCAAATTTCAAGATCAAACTTTCATTTCTTCAAAAATGGAAGATCATTTGAAAAAATATTTTCAGAAATTGATAAAAACTTCCAAGTCAAAATTGAACAATTTCAAATAAACATTAACAAATTCTATCAACAAGAAGGTATGATTTATTTTTTATTTTTTGAAACTATGAATATTACACTTACATAAGTGAATATTTACAATATTATACTTTACATTCACTTTTAGTTCATGCATGATTTAATTAAAATGATTAATTCTTAATGATAATTTATTATTATGTTTTCAAAATGTAAAATACATTTCTTTACAATGCAATATTCATTTTATTGAGTGAGGTAACCACTTTTTTTCAATGTAATGATATTCACGTTTTATCAATGTAATATTATGTTTTCAGGACATAATATCAATTTTTCTTAATATATTATTCATTTTACTGAAAGAAATATTGACTCCCCTCTAATGAATGCTCTATAAAGAAATATTCATTCTATAATATGTAATAATCATTGTTAATTTTTTTTAGTCTAAAATACTCCACTTCGTATGAAAATTACATTAAAAATTCAATATTCAAAGTAATATTCATCTTTTAAAAATATACATATCTTGAAGTGTACCACCTTGGGTAACATAATAACTATTATGTGAAACAAAATGAATGTCATGCCTTATTGTAATGAATATTAATAATTTAGAATATTTTTTACAGGTAAGAAAATAAAATAAAGATGAAAACCACTTGTGGATTGATGATAAAGAGAATAAAACTAACTTAAGACCAATTTGAATATTATTCGTGAAGAGTTGAACAACATAAATATTATCCATTAGGAGTGGAATAAATATGACCCGGTGTAAAATGAATATTAGACATATGAAAATGCATATTACTCATTGAAAAATGAATATTAGTCAACAATGACTGATTTATAAACTAATAAGTTCAAAAGTAATAAAAATTCATAAAACTCTTTACAAAGTGAATATTATATACAAAAAAGTGAATACCATTGATCNAAGTGAATACCATAGATGAAGAACTAAATATTTTAAATAGAAAATTTTGAGGATATTGCATGTAATATTATCACTTAGTGAAGTATGAATTGTATATTCTAGAAAATGAATATTATGTATTGAATACATTTGATATTCAAAAAATGAATATTGCAAACTCACTCTTATAATTAAGCACAAGTTTGAGGATGTACAAAGGTTATAGTACTTCAAAATTGAAGAAATATGGTTTACTTATAAATATTCGATGTTCAAATATGAATACTGGGCTTTATTTTTTACCTAAATTCGTTCTATAATATTAACAATAAGAAAAGTTTAATAAATGAATTTCGGGTATATTGCTGAAACTTATTGCTTATGGAATAATGAATATTACATATTTCAAAATGAATATTATATACTGCCAAATGAATATTACACATTAAAGAGTGAATATTACATTCCAAGTTGCAGTGCGTGGTTTACACGCGCCCAAGAGTATATTTCAGAATATACTCCCGGGTGTGTACACAATAAATTTCCAGTCATCTCCCCATTATTTGTTTACATAGACACATGGTCTAATCATGTGATGACACGTGGTTAAGTGGGACCTTGTTAAGGCAAATCTTCTATTACAACCTGGCGGTCCCATGTTGGCTTTTTACTTTGGCTAAATGGACACATGGCCCATTCAGAAACTAACATATGGCAGCTGACTAGGCATGCCACATCAGTCCCAATAGTGTTACTGACCAAAATGTGTTACAAACTAAGTGTTCCTTTTAAAAGTATTACAATGGAAGTTTTACGTACCATAAAGTCTTACGTTCAAGTGTTACCAATTAAAGAGTGTTACTATAGAAGTGTTACATATCACAAAGTGTTACATTATAGTGTTAGATTAAATTGTTACCTTAAAATGTTACACATTATAAAGTGTTACACTAAAGTGTTACCTTAAAATGTTACATATTATAAAGTTTTACATTAAAGTGTTACCTTTGAAAAAGTGTTCTCACTTTAGTATTACCTAATTTATGTTGTAGTGAAGCCAAGGTTCTAAAAGCCAACTACAAGTAAGGCTTTAAGTTGCCCAAGAAGGTATTATGACTAGGTTGTGTCCAACTATCTACACCACAACTTAGTGGTGATCTAAGCGGGACATCCATTATGAATCACATAGGTCATATGATTCACGTGTCATGGTTGGAATGGGCTTCAATTAAGGAACAACCTTAGGTAGGTCACCTAACCATCCTTAACATCGATCCCTCGGGGGTGTCTCGAGTATAGAAAATACTTTAAGAGACTTATATACTAAAGCATGACCCTCGCGTGGGAATTGCATGCATTATGCCTAGGAAATAGAATTCGATATTATAACTATGAAATTATGAGACTGTTCCTGTTTCGTCCACTTTGCTTTAAAAATAAAGGAATATCCAAGTGAAGTCGCCAAAGTGTGGGCCTGGGGCTTTGGGGGCCCATGTGCCCTTTTTACGGACATTAAATGTCGTGTTAGTTTGATTTCATAGTGTGAGTATCCTTGGCTTAGGGAGTGAGTCTAGAATCTCAAAACCCAGGTAGAGAAGTCGCCACCGTTCTTCTTTCGGGAGCTAACGGAACCCCATTAGGTCATAGCCCAATGGCAAAATGACAACCAAGGATAAGAGGGTCTCATATCTCTTTATTCGAGGACGAGGGTAAGGACAGCAGTAGGTCACAGTGTCCCCATGCGTATACGGGCCTCTACTTGTTCTCATGTGTCAGAATCATAATATCGAATTATAACATTAATATTTCTGGTTTAGACCAACAAACATGTATGGAAATAAGGCTAGGCGGGTTTTAGTCAATGCACACATAATTTCCGATTTATCATGCATGGGTGATCGCTTCGGGATCAAATTGATTTTAATCTTCATTTAGCAGAAACATGCTTTTAGGTCTTTTAAGCTAAACATGAATTTTACTTGATTGAAAGCATTAAAAATTTAGCATGGATCACATAAAACCTAAAGCGAATGTTTCTGCTTAAGATTGATTTTATTTTAAGAGTCCAAACATCAATTAGTCAAGATTACATGAATTAAATAATTATAACATGTCAATTATCTAATAAAGCATTAAAAACACATATTCATGCAAACTAACTCCTTTGGAGAACTCAAGATGGTAATTTCGATGTTGTAGGCCTCATTCGAATTACCTTTCGTGCAATTCGTCGATGACGCTTCGGAACGGAGAGCTTGAAGAACATTAGTTAAGTAGTAATAATATTAATAATAAGTGTTGAATGGAGATACGCGATTTCCGAAGTAGGGCATGAAAATCGAGATAAGTTTAGAGAGGGAAAGAGATGAAGTAGAGAGAGAGAGAGAGTGTGTGAGTTGAGAAGTTGTGATGAGAAGATGTGTAGATGATAGTCAAAGAAAGGAGGTATATATAGTGTTGGGAGTGACGTAAGGGCGCTGGAGGAGCGTCAGAATGCTCAGCAGCGAGTGCTAGGATGCACGACGAGCTCGAGGATGCTCGAAGTGAGCGCTAGGACGCTCAGTGAGCGCTGTGGCACAGGGCATTTGAGCACCTACGTGCTTGCTGGGTGTCTGGGCACTTCCCCAGCATTGTGGCGTTTAAGTCCCTAATTTCCATTTTCATGCGAAGGATCTCCGATGTTTCCTTATTTCGAATATTTACTTCCACAAACTTAAATATTTCGATATATTATGAAATTATAAGAAATTCACTTCCATAAAACTATTTATACTTTTCCATAACCTAGAGTTGCCATAAATTGAAAAAACCTTTGTAGAAAGTTCGTCGAATCCGGTCACGTTCATACACTTAAATTAATTTATTTTATTTTCGAAAATGAATTTAAAATTGTGAAGTGAAAATGAAATGAAAATGAAAATATAAAATAATAAAGTGAAAATAAGAAAATCATTTTAAACGTATTTCGAGCATCATAACTTATCATCGGTTAACCTCTTCCGCAACAGTTTTATTTATTTCTTTATTTACATATTTATTTTCAAGTACTCGAATTTCGGGAATTGGACATGCTTGCGACGTGGTACACGATAATCATCAGCTTTCAGGTGGGACCAAAAATAGGTGACTACAATAACATGTTCATAAATCCCCTAGCCCTTGAAAAGAAATCTACTCACTCATGATAATGAAAACAACAACAAAATAATAAATTTGATTTACTTGATCATAAACATAACTAAATTAACAAGAAATTAAAACTAAATTAATTACTATAAAATTAAACTAAAAAACTTAACCAACCAAACAAAAGGAAAAATTCATAAATATAATCCCAACTATGGGCGTTCACCTAATAAAAAATTAAATTTTGATTAATCTAAAAATGAACCCAACTTTCATGCTCGTTTTCCAATTTTGGACCCTCCTAAATTTTAACCTGTAAAATCAAGTAAATCTTGTTAATTATATGGTATTTTCTTAACATTTGGAGGTTTTGGGTGGAAGGGAGGGTTGTGGTGGTGATTTCGGGTTGTCTAACTTAAGCAAAAACTAGATAACTAGCAAGATTTATTTGATTTTACAAGTTAAAATTTAAGAGGGTCCAAAATTGGAAAATCTGCATGAAAGTTGATTCTATTTTTGAATTAATCAAAGTTCGGTCTTTAATTAGGTGAACGCCCATAGTTTGGATTATTTGTATGAATTTTTCCCAAACAAAATATATAAAACTAGAAATTAACAAACTGAAACAAAAACTGAAAACTAATTAAAAAGCATTGAAAAAGGAAAACGAAAAAAATTACCAAAAGAAACTTGAATTGCATTAACTTGAAATTGATTCTCGATTAACAAACTAATCTACTCCTAATTCTAGAGAGAGAATGTAACAGCTTGGAATTTCCTAACTTCCCTCTTCAGATTTTCTGGAAAAACATAATATGAATAATAATTATTAAAACTCCTAATCAACTACGAAAAACCACAGTATTACCTCCACCATGATAACGGCTAAGGCATTTATCAAAGTACTACAGCGGAAGTTTCTAAAACCAAAACAAATCTTTAAAACTTAAACCTCAAAAATAACCTCAAAACTAAAAGCAAACAAAAACCAAAAGAAAATCAAAGTAAAACTTTATTACCCTTCGGAATCATATTAATGGCTCTTCAAAACCAAGTTCTTCAACTTCGGAAATAAAAACAACACCCAAAAATAGTTAAATAAATCCATAAGCAGTTAAATTAAGAAACTATGAAAACTACAATGCAAGCACTCTCACTCCAACGTAGCATGAATGACTTATGCCCACTTGTACCTGTAGCTTTTATTATTCTAGACAAATACTCGCCAACAAGTGGGTCATCATAGGGCCAAGTCCAGGACAGAACCATGCACACAACATAAACAGTCAGCAAAGCTAAGTACATAACTACTAAAGACTATGAGACATGCACAAAATAAAATAAAAGTAAAGCATACTTACATACATACATACATCTTACCATTGACATCTCTTCACCTGTGCATAAACTCAACTTAAACAAATTAATTATTATATTTAAACTTTGGATTTCGCATCGAACGGGTTTCCTTTCCTTTGAAATCGCCCTATTGTGCACCAACTTGGGAGCAAATCCAAGAAGGTATTACCTCTGTCACATAAAGTGACGGAATTCCAGCGGATTAAAAACATAAGAGTACAACTTCTTGTACTCCTGTTAGAAGTCATAGATCACAGTTCAATATGACCCCCACATTGTTCATCCTCAAGGTATATTTGTTTCAAGTGTTTTGTTGCGAATCCTCTTTAACTTTACGTGATTAACCGGTTTAACAATTTATGAATCACACGTATTAACACATAAAATTACGCATAGAATGAAAAAGGCCATATTAATTATCTTTGATTTAAAGTGATTTTAAAAAAACTAGTCTTGTCTGTCCTTTAATTAAACTAAACTTCCTTTACCTCACATTAACTGTGAGTGGCTAACTATTTACCTTCTATTCTATTTGAATAAAAATTCACAAACAAATTTCCTTGTTGATTAAGCAACTAATCAACGTAATTAACTTCCTTTCTTTTTCAACAGGCTATTGGCCAACTTTTAAACTTATTATAACATTCCAATTCAATCTTGAAGAATTTATGTTACTATAAACGTGGAATGTCAAAATAATAAAAAATTATGCTTCTAATTCTTTCATAAACTTTTCATACATGTCAATTCACAATCCAATCAAGCATAATCACATATCATATGAAAGCAACAAAGCATGAGTTCGAATTTCTATGTTTGTCTTTAGTACTTACTTACCTTGTGTTGTAGTGGTGATCTGCCAGAATTTCTAAGAATCAACTAGATCGAAGTTTCCTACATAGAGAAACCAAAACTAAATTAAAACCTTGTTGACTAAGTTCTACAACAACTCTAAACTAACTTTCTACATTGGACAATTGTCCAAAACATTCCCTATATGGTCTTTATTCAATTCCATACTTTATTTTAAATTTCTATTACAAAATACTTGATAATATGTAATTTTCCAAAAATAGAAGCATTGTAAAAATTCCTCAAAAACACTCTTAAACCTTTCTAAATATCATATTTTGATCATAAAACACCATAGTCATGTCCTAAGATCAATATACAATAGTTAGATGCATTAAAAACAATTATAATTTACTATATAAATGTCACATGTTACTATTTGTATTGGGTATAAACATGTGTTACAAAAAATTTACTGCTTTATTTATTTATCGAAAAATCAATAAAACTCATAATAACGTCATATATTCATCATAAAAATCTTTTACAATCTACTAACAACATCATGAATCAAGTCTGTGCTTTATAATAATTTTTCATAAAACAAAGCATGTTCATAATATTTATTCCATTGATTTTCAAGATTGCAAAATTTGTAGTGCAGTATAATTCACCCAACAACAACTCATGATCATAATATTAAAGTTTAAATCATTAAAACCCAAAAATTCTTAAATTTCATAATTCCATAAACCCTAATTTAAAAGTTCATGATCAACAAATAAATTCATGCTTTTGTTTAAATATAAGGTTCATTGAATATATAATTCAAGTATATTACCTATGTTTTTGTTGTATAACAAATGTGAGTATAAAAATATAACAAATGAACCTTATATAACACATGTGAGAATATAACAAATGTGAGTATAAAAATATAATTCCATATAAAAATGTGAGAATATAACAAATAATTTTTGTTGTTGTTGTTGTTCATTATTCACGTATAAAAATATAATTCACGTATTGTTGTTGTTGTTGATTAAACCCACTGACACATTGACACCTCTCAAGGTGCCACTACCCTTCCCTCATAGAGTAGATAGGAGTAAGAATGACAACTATTTTCGTAGGTTTCTCGATATTGTCAAGAAGTTGCAAGTTACTGTGCCTTTTACTGATCTAATCACGCAGGTACCCACTTATATTAAGTTTTTGAAAGACATATTGAGCATGAAGTATGAATTGATTTCATTAGAGATTGTTGCTTTAACTGAAGAATGGAGTGCTATTTTGCAGAATAAGTCTCCATCTAAACTCAAGAACCCTGGAAGTTGTTCTATTCCGTCTAACATGGGTCCACTGTTTATTGATAAAGCTTTGTGTGATCCAGGGGCTAGTGTTAGCCTAATGCCATTGTCTGTTTGCAAGAAGTTGAATATGGGGTCTTTAAAGTTTACTAAAATTACCTTGCAGATGGCTGACAGGACAATTAAGTACCCCAAGAGTATTATAGAGAATGTACCAGTAAAAGTAGGGAAGTTCTTTATCCCCATAAACATTGTGGTTCTAGACATGGATGAGGATGCTCATATCCCCATTATATTAGGTAGATCGTTATTGAATACTGCAGGTGCTACGATTGATCTGAAATATGGTAGCCTAAATCTTACTATAGGTGATGAAAAGGCTGCTTTTGACCTTAATGATGCTTTAAAATGTCCCATGATAAAACAATCATGTCATGCAAATTTACAATTAATGAGATTGTTCATAATGACTTGCCTCAATCCCCTAATAAGAATCTTCTAGAGGCCCCTTTGTGCTTCAATGCTATTGCAGGTGACGAAGTGTATGATAAAATACTATACGGAGTAAAACACAAATGCATTTTTCCACAAAGTGTAGTGTACCATAATCAAAAAGACAATATTTCAACAACAAATTGACGAGCCAGTAAAATAATTAAGAAACCCCCATGATTTGGTTTATTTAAGCAACAGTCACAACAACCAAAAGCCCCAACATAAAACATCTAACACAAAACCTACAAATTTCAGCCAACTTCAACAAAAAACTCAACATTTCAGCCAAATTAAATTAAAACAATCAAAATTAAGAAATTCAACCTCTCTGAAATTCTGAAACAACCAACTACGCAACCGCATATACTCGCGAAATCAACCGTCATCGCGAAATCACTTGACCTTTGACATATGATCTTCCCTTTGACATTCGATCATAAAAAAAAATTCAAAGAAATCATAAANTTTTATACTGTGAGATATTGTCGATAGAGTGAGAAGTGGTCAAATTCTAATATGTGTATGCTACTCAAGCTTACCTCTAGACCCCACACCTCTCTTTCTTTCCTTCACCACTTTATTCCTTCCCCTAAATCACTTTTGTCACCTACAATAAACTCCTGAAACCCCTTCGCTCTCCCTATCCCTGTCAAACTACTCCCTACAGCATTGAGGACATTGCTGAGTTCGGCATGGGGGAGGTAAGTTTCATTTGCTTTCTTAGCTTAGTTTTGCTTTGTTCTTTGTTTTTTTTTGTTTCTTTTTCGTGTGATTTTGTTGCTTTCTTAGGATTTTTGCATGGTTTGTACTACTCGTTAGGAGTAGGAGTTTACATGTGACAAGAAAAATTTACTGCTTTCATACATTAGTTTTCATTGCTTTTTTAGATTTTAATTGATTGAATGATGATGAATGCGTTTAATTTAATGGATGGTGACTTCCCTACGCTTCGCATTTTATTTAAAAATGTTTCCGATCGATTTGGGCATGTGATTATGTTTAGGGAATTGCCAACTTGGACTTGAACTTGACATAGCTTGAAATAGTTTCTTATCATGCCACTATAGCCAAGTGTACGGTAGAGGCTTAGCTTAAACTGTGTTAACGGGAGGATTTGGGCCGCATAAATTATTATATGCTTATTTCCTTTCTTGTGTGCTTAGTTCCTGGTGCTTCTATGATCCGTGTTTTGGCTTTTGACTCTAGTAGCTTGGCTTTTGTTTGTTTCATGTCACGAACGATAAAAGGCATTCATTTCTGTTAGGAACTTTCAGATTTTAGGCATTCCTTCAAAAATCTTCCCTTGATCCTTATTTTGAGCTTTTTACCCTTCATTTACTTCTTAGGCACATTACAACCCTTTTGGCCTTGTTTTATTGATATATGCCCAAGCTTGGCGTCGGGGTGTTATGGAGTTGTTGTGTTGTTATTGTGCATTTGTTGGAAGTTTTGAAGGATGTTGGAAAGTTTTGGAATGTATGTTGTTAAACTTTAATTATAGGTCTCACATTAGGCTCCGCATACCAATGTCTACGCTTTATAATAAAGAAGTAAAAAGTTATACATCTTATTTGGCCTAGTTATGTATGTGTGATGATTTTGTCTTTGACATATCATTTTGATTCGTGAGCCTAAGTTTTGAAAAATTTAAAAGTTGAAAAGGAAGTTGCAAAAAAGAGAAAAAAATGAATGAAGAAAATTTTGAAAAATGTTGAAAAAGAAAAGCTTATGATTTTTGGAGTTGTTGAAGTATTAAGTTTTATGGTGTGATGTGATTGTATAAAAATGGGTTTTGACGTTGGAGTTGAATGTTGGAGATGTTGATCATTTTTGTTATTTTTCATATGGGTATAGCCCGCATTTACCGCCACATTATCCTAAATTTATCATACCCATCACTCTAGCCACGTTACAAGCTTATAATTCCCTTTTTGATCGGCATGTACATGTTTTAGTTTATGTGAAGTGAGTAGATTGCCAAAGCTAGTGAGTATTACTTGAATTTCGAGTCGACTTACACATTAGGTTAAGTTACTACCCTTAAACACTTGCATGAGGTGTTAGATGTGGGTTTGGGTTCTCAAATTTTGCATTCGAACACTTTTGCATTTGGATTCTTTATTGGGGAATAAGGGTGAGCTTAATTGTTTTATGCTCAATTATTTATGTGGAGTGACACTGAATGAGCTACTGTAGTCATCGATTTCTATTTCTTACATGGTTGGCTTTATGATTTTGATCTAAGTGGATGGCGGTCAAGGGATTTTGATATGTTGGTATAGGAACTTACATGCTCAGAATTGCTTGAGTTTATTTTGCTTTATAAAATTTAAGTGTTGAGGTCATCGTTTATTTGATTTATTTGCTTGAGACAAGCAAAGGTTTGGCTTGGGGGAATTTGATAAGTGTATTTTATGTCTATTATTTACCCCTATATTGCATAGTTTTTGGCTCTAACTAGGCTATTTTAAGCCTATTCTACTAATTTGGTTGCTTTTAGTGTCTTGTGTTTCAGTTTGTTAAGTATTGCAATAATTTCTACAAACAATAACCCTGAATTTCTTTGATTATCTAACTAGATAGGGTTCACATTCACTCCTTGATCCTCCATGAGGTATGAGGTAATATGGTCAAGCTAATGACCATAAACAAGCGCTTTGCGGGAGGCAACCCGTAGGTAGTTTAATTTATTTTTCGTATTTTTGTAGTTTGTTTAGCTTTGGTTTGCTTGTTAGTGAGTGAGAGTGAGGAAATAATAAACTTGGTGAAGTGTTTTTAAGCATTTTGTAGGCTTGTGTGAACGTGGATGAAACCGAAAGAGGAGAAAAAAGCCAATTTTTCATTATGCCCGGGTGGCCGGGCGAAATGAAGGTGGTCCGGGAAGATGGAAACTATACCGGGCGCGCAGCATGATTTCCAAGACTTAGAAAAAATTGAAGCCATTCAATCTGCCCGGGTACCTGGGCGGAACGCAATGGATCCGGGCAAATTGCACTAGAGGCAGAGCGAATTGCTCAAGTATTAACTGCACATAAACGTCATTTTGAAACTGTTGTACCTTTTTATGTAGGACGTTTTATGGGGTATATGATCTATCGTTGGAAATCTCTATGAGTCAACTTTCCAATACAACAAGAATAAGGTTCATATTTTATACTGTGAGATATTGTCGATAGAGTGAGAAGTGGTCAAATTCTAATATGTGTATGCTACTCAAGCTTACCTCTAGACCCCACACCTCTCTTTCTTTCCTTCACCACTTTATTCCTTCCCCTAAATCACTTTTGTCACCTACAATAAACTCCTGAAACCCCTTCGCTCTCCCTATCCCTGTCAAACTACTCCCTACAGCATTGAGGACATTGCTGAGTTCGGCATGGGGGAGGTAAGTTTCATTTGCTTTCTTAGCTTAGTTTTGCTTTGTTCTTTGTTTTTTTTTGTTTCTTTTTCGTGTGATTTTGTTGCTTTCTTAGGATTTTTGCATGGTTTGTACTACTCGTTAGGAGTAGGAGTTTACATGTGACAAGAAAAATTTACTGCTTTCATACATTAGTTTTCATTGCTTTTTTAGATTTTAATTGATTGAATGATGATGAATGCGTTTAATTTAATGGATGGTGACTTCCCTACGCTTCGCATTTTATTTAAAAATGTTTCCGATCGATTTGGGCATGTGATTATGTTTAGGGAATTGCCAACTTGGACTTGAACTTGACATAGCTTGAAATAGTTTCTTATCATGCCACTATAGCCAAGTGTACGGTAGAGGCTTAGCTTAAACTGTGTTAACGGGAGGATTTGGGCCGCATAAATTATTATATGCTTATTTCCTTTCTTGTGTGCTTAGTTCCTGGTGCTTCTATGATCCGTGTTTTGGCTTTTGACTCTAGTAGCTTGGCTTTTGTTTGTTTCATGTCACGAACGATAAAAGGCATTCATTTCTGTTAGGAACTTTCAGATTTTAGGCATTCCTTCAAAAATCTTCCCTTGATCCTTATTTTGAGCTTTTTACCCTTCATTTACTTCTTAGGCACATTACAACCCTTTTGGCCTTGTTTTATTGATATATGCCCAAGCTTGGCGTCGGGGTGTTATGGAGTTGTTGTGTTGTTATTGTGCATTTGTTGGAAGTTTTGAAGGATGTTGGAAAGTTTTGGAATGTATGTTGTTAAACTTTAATTATAGGTCTCACATTAGGCTCCGCATACCAATGTCTACGCTTTATAATAAAGAAGTAAAAAGTTATACATCTTATTTGGCCTAGTTATGTATGTGTGATGATTTTGTCTTTGACATATCATTTTGATTCGTGAGCCTAAGTTTTGAAAAATTTAAAAGTTGAAAAGGAAGTTGCAAAAAAGAGAAAAAAATGAATGAAGAAAATTTTGAAAAATGTTGAAAAAGAAAAGCTTATGATTTTTGGAGTTGTTGAAGTATTAAGTTTTATGGTGTGATGTGATTGTATAAAAATGGGTTTTGACGTTGGAGTTGAATGTTGGAGATGTTGATCATTTTTGTTATTTTTCATATGGGTATAGCCCGCATTTACCGCCACATTATCCTAAATTTATCATACCCATCACCCTAGCCACGTTACAAGCTTATAATTCCCTTTTTGATCGGCATGTACATGTTTTAGTTTATGTGAAGTGAGTAGATTGCCAAAGCTAGTGAGTATTACTTGAATTTCGAGTCGACTTACACATTAGGTTAAGTTACTACCCTTAAACACTTGCATGAGGTGTTAGATGTGGGTTTGGGTTCTCAAATTTTGCATTCGAACACTTTTGCATTTGGATTCTTTATTGGGGAATAAGGGTGAGCTTAATTGTTTTATGCTCAATTATTTATGTGGAGTGACACTGAATGAGCTACTGTAGTCATCGATTTCTATTTCTTACATGGTTGGCTTTATGATTTTGATCTAAGTGGATGGCGGTCAAGGGATTTTGATATGTTGGTATAGGAACTTACATGCTCAGAATTGCTTGAGTTTATTTTGCTTTATAAAATTTAAGTGTTGAGGTCATCGTTTATTTGATTTATTTGCTTGAGACAAGCAAAGGTTTGGCTTGGGGGAATTTGATAAGTGTATTTTATGTCTATTATTTACCCCTATATTGCATAGTTTTTGGCTCTAACTAGGCTATTTTAAGCCTATTCTACTAATTTGGTTGCTTTTAGTGTCTTGTGTTTCAGTTTGTTAAGTATTGCAATAATTTCTACAAACAATAACCCTGAATTTCTTTGATTATCTAACTAGATAGGGTTCACATTCACTCCTTGATCCTCCATGAGGTATGAGGTAATATGGTCAAGCTAATGACCATAAACAAGCGCTTTGCGGGAGGCAACCCGTAGGTAGTTTAATTTATTTTTCGTATTTTTGTAGTTTGTTTAGCTTTGGTTTGCTTGTTAGTGAGTGAGAGTGAGGAAATAATAAACTTGGTGAAGTGTTTTTAAGCATTTTGTAGGCTTGTGTGAACGTGGATGAAACCGAAAGAGGAGAAAAAAGCCAATTTTTCATTATGCCCGGGTGGCCGGGCGAAATGAAGGTGGTCCGGGAAGATGGAAACTATACCGGGCGCGCAGCATGATTTCCAAGACTTAGAAAAAATTGAAGCCATTCAATCTGCCCGGGTACCTGGGCGGAACGCAATGGATCCGGGCAAATTGCACTAGAGGCAGAGCGAATTGCTCAAGTATTAACTGCACATAAACGTCATTTTGAAACTGTTTTACCTTTTTATGTAGGACGTTTTATGGGGTATACGATCTACCGTTGGAAATCTCTATGAGTCAACTTTCCAATACAACAAGAATAAGGTTCATTATATTTTTATACTGTGAGATATTGTCGATAGAGTGAGAAGTGGTCAAATTCTAATATGTGTATGCTACTCAAGCTTACCTCTAGACCCCACACCTCTCTTTCTTTCCTTCACCACTTTATTCCTTCCCCTAAATCACTTTTGTCACCTACAATAAACTCCTGAAACCCCTTCGCTCTCCCTATCCCTGTCAAACTACTCCCTACAGCATTGAGGACATTGCTGAGTTCGGCATGGGGGAGGTAAGTTTCATTTGCTTTCTTAGCTTAGTTTTGCTTTGTTCTTTGTTTTTTTTTGTTTCTTTTTCGTGTGATTTTGTTGCTTTCTTAGGATTTTTGCATGGTTTGTACTACTCGTTAGGAGTAGGAGTTTACATGTGACAAGAAAAATTTACTGCTTTCATACATTAGTTTTCATTGCTTTTTTAGATTTTAATTGATTGAATGATGATGAATGCGTTTAATTTAATGGATGGTGACTTCCCTACGCTTCGCATTTTATTTAAAAATGTTTCCGATCGATTTGGGCATGTGATTATGTTTAGGGAATTGCCAACTTGGACTTGAACTTGACATAGCTTGAAATAGTTTCTTATCATGCCACTATAGCCAAGTGTACGGTAGAGGCTTAGCTTAAACTGTGTTAACGGGAGGATTTGGGCCGCATAAATTATTATATGCTTATTTCCTTTCTTGTGTGCTTAGTTCCTGGTGCTTCTATGATCCGTGTTTTGGCTTTTGACTCTAGTAGCTTGGCTTTTGTTTGTTTCATGTCACGAACGATAAAAGGCATTCATTTCTGTTAGGAACTTTCAGATTTTAGGCATTCCTTCAAAAATCTTCCCTTGATCCTTATTTTGAGCTTTTTACCCTTCATTTACTTCTTAGGCACATTACAACCCTTTTGGCCTTGTTTTATTGATATATGCCCAAGCTTGGCGTCGGGGTGTTATGGAGTTGTTGTGTTGTTATTGTGCATTTGTTGGAAGTTTTGAAGGATGTTGGAAAGTTTTGGAATGTATGTTGTTAAACTTTAATTATAGGTCTCACATTAGGCTCCGCATACCAATGTCTACGCTTTATAATAAAGAAGTAAAAAGTTATACATCTTATTTGGCCTAGTTATGTATGTGTGATGATTTTGTCTTTGACATATCATTTTGATTCGTGAGCCTAAGTTTTGAAAAATTTAAAAGTTGAAAAGGAAGTTGCAAAAAAGAGAAAAAAATGAATGAAGAAAATTTTGAAAAATGTTGAAAAAGAAAAGCTTATGATTTTTGGAGTTGTTGAAGTATTAAGTTTTATGGTGTGATGTGATTGTATAAAAATGGGTTTTGACGTTGGAGTTGAATGTTGGAGATGTTGATCATTTTTGTTATTTTTCATATGGGTATAGCCCGCATTTACCGCCACATTATCCTAAATTTATCATACCCATCACCCTAGCCACGTTACAAGCTTATAATTCCCTTTTTGATCGGCATGTACATGTTTTAGTTTATGTGAAGTGAGTAGATTGCCAAAGCTAGTGAGTATTACTTGAATTTCGAGTCGACTTACACATTAGGTTAAGTTACTACCCTTAAACACTTGCATGAGGTGTTAGATGTGGGTTTGGGTTCTCAAATTTTGCATTCGAACACTTTTGCATTTGGATTCTTTATTGGGGAATAAGGGTGAGCTTAATTGTTTTATGCTCAATTATTTATGTGGAGTGACACTGAATGAGCTACTGTAGTCATCGATTTCTATTTCTTACATGGTTGGCTTTATGATTTTGATCTAAGTGGATGGCGGTCAAGGGATTTTGATATGTTGGTATAGGAACTTACATGCTCAGAATTGCTTGAGTTTATTTTGCTTTATAAAATTTAAGTGTTGAGGTCATCGTTTATTTGATTTATTTGCTTGAGACAAGCAAAGGTTTGGCTTGGGGGAATTTGATAAGTGTATTTTATGTCTATTATTTACCCCTATATTGCATAGTTTTTGGCTCTAACTAGGCTATTTTAAGCCTATTCTACTAATTTGGTTGCTTTTAGTGTCTTGTGTTTCAGTTTGTTAAGTATTGCAATAATTTCTACAAACAATAACCCTGAATTTCTTTGATTATCTAACTAGATAGGGTTCACATTCACTCCTTGATCCTCCATGAGGTATGAGGTAATATGGTCAAGCTAATGACCATAAACAAGCGCTTTGCGGGAGGCAACCCGTAGGTAGTTTAATTTATTTTTCGTATTTTTGTAGTTTGTTTAGCTTTGGTTTGCTTGTTAGTGAGTGAGAGTGAGGAAATAATAAACTTGGTGAAGTGTTTTTAAGCATTTTGTAGGCTTGTGTGAACGTGGATGAAACCGAAAGAGGAGAAAAAAGCCAATTTTTCATTATGCCCGGGTGGCCGGGCGAAATGAAGGTGGTCCGGGAAGATGGAAACTATACCGGGCGCGCAGCATGATTTCCAAGACTTAGAAAAAATTGAAGCCATTCAATCTGCCCGGGTACCTGGGCGGAACGCAATGGATCCGGGCAAATTGCACTAGAGGCAGAGCGAATTGCTCAAGTATTAACTGCACATAAACGTCATTTTGAAACTGTTTTACCTTTTTATGTAGGACGTTTTATGGGGTATACGATCTACCGTTGGAAATCTCTATGAGTCAACTTTCCAATACAACAAGAATAAGGTTCATTATATTTTTATACTGTGAGATATTGTCGATAGAGTGAGAAGTGGTCAAATTCTAATATGTGTATGCTACTCAAGCTTACCTCTAGACCCCACACCTCTCTTTCTTTCCTTCACCACTTTATTCCTTCCCCTAAATCACTTTTGTCACCTACAATAAACTCCTGAAACCCCTTCGCTCTCCCTATCCCTGTCAAACTACTCCCTACAGCATTGAGGACATTGCTGAGTTCGGCATGGGGGAGGTAAGTTTCATTTGCTTTCTTAGCTTAGTTTTGCTTTGTTCTTTGTTTTTTTTTGTTTCTTTTTCGTGTGATTTTGTTGCTTTCTTAGGATTTTTGCATGGTTTGTACTACTCGTTAGGAGTAGGAGTTTACATGTGACAAGAAAAATTTACTGCTTTCATACATTAGTTTTCATTGCTTTTTTAGATTTTAATTGATTGAATGATGATGAATGCGTTTAATTTAATGGATGGTGACTTCCCTACGCTTCGCATTTTATTTAAAAATGTTTCCGATCGATTTGGGCATGTGATTATGTTTAGGGAATTGCCAACTTGGACTTGAACTTGACATAGCTTGAAATAGTTTCTTATCATGCCACTATAGCCAAGTGTACGGTAGAGGCTTAGCTTAAACTGTGTTAACGGGAGGATTTGGGCCGCATAAATTATTATATGCTTATTTCCTTTCTTGTGTGCTTAGTTCCTGGTGCTTCTATGATCCGTGTTTTGGCTTTTGACTCTAGTAGCTTGGCTTTTGTTTGTTTCATGTCACGAACGATAAAAGGCATTCATTTCTGTTAGGAACTTTCAGATTTTAGGCATTCCTTCAAAAATCTTCCCTTGATCCTTATTTTGAGCTTTTTACCCTTCATTTACTTCTTAGGCACATTACAACCCTTTTGGCCTTGTTTTATTGATATATGCCCAAGCTTGGCGTCGGGGTGTTATGGAGTTGTTGTGTTGTTATTGTGCATTTGTTGGAAGTTTTGAAGGATGTTGGAAAGTTTTGGAATGTATGTTGTTAAACTTTAATTATAGGTCTCACATTAGGCTCCGCATACCAATGTCTACGCTTTATAATAAAGAAGTAAAAAGTTATACATCTTATTTGGCCTAGTTATGTATGTGTGATGATTTTGTCTTTGACATATCATTTTGATTCGTGAGCCTAAGTTTTGAAAAATTTAAAAGTTGAAAAGGAAGTTGCAAAAAAGAGAAAAAAATGAATGAAGAAAATTTTGAAAAATGTTGAAAAAGAAAAGCTTATGATTTTTGGAGTTGTTGAAGTATTAAGTTTTATGGTGTGATGTGATTGTATAAAAATGGGTTTTGACGTTGGAGTTGAATGTTGGAGATGTTGATCATTTTTGTTATTTTTCATATGGGTATAGCCCGCATTTACCGCCACATTATCCTAAATTTATCATACCCATCACTCTAGCCACGTTACAAGCTTATAATTCCCTTTTTGATCGGCATGTACATGTTTTAGTTTATGTGAAGTGAGTAGATTGCCAAAGCTAGTGAGTATTACTTGAATTTCGAGTCGACTTACACATTAGGTTAAGTTACTACCCTTAAACACTTGCATGAGGTGTTAGATGTGGGTTTGGGTTCTCAAATTTTGCATTCGAACACTTTTGCATTTGGATTCTTTATTGGGGAATAAGGGTGAGCTTAATTGTTTTATGCTCAATTATTTATGTGGAGTGACACTGAATGAGCTACTCTAGTCATCGATTTCTATTTCTTACATGGTTGGCTTTATGATTTTGATCTAAGTGGATGGCGGTCAAGGGATTTTGATATGTTGGTATAGGAACTTACATGCTCAGAATTGCTTGAGTTTATTTTGCTTTATAAAATTTAAGTGTTGAGGTCATCGTTTATTTGATTTATTTGCTTGAGACAAGCAAAGGTTTGGCTTGGGGGAATTTGATAAGTGTATTTTATGTCTATTATTTACCCCTATATTGCATAGTTTTTGGCTCTAACTAGGCTATTTTAAGCCTATTCTACTAATTTGGTTGCTTTTAGTGTTTTGTGTTTCAGTTTGTTAAGTATTGCAGGAATTGGTGCTTTTGTATCGATTTTTGCATGATATTCGGCACTTGATAATTAGTAGAGGGCCTTGGCTACCTTTAAAGAAGCCAAAGGAGAGTTAGGATGGGAATTGGAACGTAATTGAAGCTAAAGAATCCGATATTTTGTGTAAATGATCGAGCGAGGAGACCCCGGGAGTCACTTAGTGATTTGCCCGGATGGAAGTAGTTTCGCCCGGATTGATTGTGATTCGCCCGGGTGCCTAGGTGGATTGATTTTTACGCGTATTTCGAGGAATTCCAACTTGTTTTGGATTATGTATATATAGAATTCTCATATACAGGCCTAAATGCGCTTTCATTATTATTATTAGGGCTTTTAGAATTCACTTTCTCGCTCTAGAAAAATACTATGATGTTCATTATTCTTTCAATTCAATAAAAAGTTCAGGTTTCTATTCAATCTTTAATTCTAGTTCATGTAATTCATGTTTAGTTTTAGTTTTTGTTTTAATTTATGTTTTTAGTTTTAGTTTCTTATTCTTTATGCCCTAGTTTCTTGTTCAAGATTTAGTTTATCGATTAATGTTCATTTATTAGTTTCAATTATGTTTATAGTTTTATTTTCCTTTATTGATTCAGTTTCATTGAAATCAATCATTTGTGAGTAGTTTTCTTTCTAGGGATAGGAGATCTACGGATCGTTTCTGATGTTTTGTTCTTGATTGTTAATTTGATTGTTGATATTCTTGAATTCCTGTAGTCAATTAATATGCTTTCAATTAAATACTGGCCAGTTTTAATTGTTAGTTTGATATTGTCGAAATCGATGCCGAGAGGCAAGATAACCACAATTAGATCACAGGGAAAATAGGCAAAACGAGTCTAAGTGGGCAAGAGCCATTAGAGGAGTTTTGAAGGAGACTAGATTCGAGAGAATTAGTGGACCTTAGCTCAGGAAGTCGATAATCGGTTAATTAATTGTGATGCAATTCATTGGTTGATCTGTAGTGAACCGACATCCTAGGTTTAGTTATAGAGTTATTTACTATGCTAAATTTTGCTCCTAGCAGTAGTCAATTTTTTAGTCAAAACCTAAAATTCAAAGGCCCGTTACGGCAGAGTAACTTTGTAGAGTTAGTAGAATTGCTTGTTTCCCTGTGGATACGGTACCTACTTCCCTGTCTACATAGTTAGAGTTGTAGGTTATTTTTAATAGGTATATGACGGTCTCTACCATATATATTTTTTATTCTTAAAGTTATATCAATCATACCCATCCAAATCATGCCTTCTTCCAGAGGCCTATTTAAGGCAAAATTTGGTGCCAACACATGAGATCATTATCAATATGATTTTGCAATCGTATTTGAATTATAATATAACACATGTAATTATACACATATGTTACTTATGGTATTTCTAAACCATAAGCATTATTTTGACCGAATTATACTTGTTTATATTCTTTAAACACTTAATATATACGAGTACTCATATATGTATATATACTTCCATTATTATTTATACTCTCACATGCTCAAACTTCAGGTTGTGATGCCAATTTAGTCACAAACACTCTTCAGGAGTTTGGTAATACTATTAATATATAACATATAAAATTGTTGGGGCTAATTAGCTGAGTATTAAAATATGTTATGTTATGTTCTTCAAGAACTCAAAAATGATATCAAATAGACGCTTTATATATATATATATATTTGTCACAACTATAAGCCCGTTAGATTACAAATATTTTATTGTAAATTTCTATCAAATTTGTAAATTATACTTTTGGATGAACAATTACAAACTCCACAATTAATGCATGAAACTAATGACATGAGATATATGAAATTAATGGTAATATATTGCAAAAATATAATGAGTTATGCATCCAACAACTATCTACGTACGCATGTAATGAGTAAACCATTTATCTATGACTCACATATGCACATGAACCTAACACTCCAAATAATGCAAGACACTATACAGTGTGGATACAAAATCCATTTATTCCTTGGACTTCTAGTCCATCATAAGCCTTCAATCATCATATTTCATATTTCATTGGACTTTAATTCCATAATGAACAATCGATATATCATCATTTTGTTGACATCAAAACGGACGTATATTTCCAAACTCTTGTTAACAAGTTCATTTCTTCTTGCATATAAATAATATTCTTCGGTTCCATTATATACCAGTATCACAACATTCTTCAAGATATAATTGTTGCATGCTATTTTACAATGATATCTGAACACGTTGTTTCTAATTGGTACCATCATTATTTTCTCATAGCATAGGCCATCTATTATAGTTAGATTCAGATATCAATACCACTTCCAGGGTATTTCATACTCTTATATTATCATCATCATTATTACACTTTCAAAAATGTCAACTGCACCACATCTTTATTATCTATTTATTTATATATTAATTTGAAACCGATTATATAACTTACACTTCAGGTGTAGTGATTCAATTATAATTGGCAAGATTCATCTCAACGCATACACATTATATGACCAAAATGTATCCTCAACATTATGATTCATGAATCATAACTGTATACAAATCAAATGATATATGTGCAACATATCTTGATAATAGATAAACAAAAGTGGCACATAACCTTTCAATTTACCATTATAAAGATCATCGATTTATGATAAGAAGTAATTTTTCCAACTTATTCCAATTCTCCTCCCCCTAAGTTGTTAAAATATAGGGGCGTCAAATTGTAAACCAATTTAGTATATAATTTCATGTGCCAATATATTTCATCTCATAGGAGATTTTTTTTAACCAGTTTCATCTCTTATAAAGTTATATGAATAATTTCAAGTAAAACCATAACATCTTTAACTTGTGATATACATTGCACATGTATGTATCTTTCAATAAATCTTTCATATATAATCAGATTTCTCCTAGAATACAATATCAATGGGTGGACATGTATTGTGCAGTTTTCTCTCTTCTTTTTTTATTTCTTGTGTGCTGAAAAACAATAGCCCCAATCAAGAGATTGTTCAACAAAAGTAATTTACTGTCATGTAATTCCATTGGTTGGAGATCTTCTTGATCCCCAAATATTTTCACAGTGTGATACTAGTTATGTAAGTTATATTTGGTGAGCATCTGGTCACTTAATAATTGAATACATAAGTTATTTGAACTTTTAGTCATCTGATAATATTTAATTTCCTATACATATATACAAAAAATTATCACTTCAAATTTTATTCAAAACAAATTGTATTATCAAAATTTGCAATAAAAGTATAGCGGAATCTCAATGTTATGTCAGTATGTTTTGCCATTTTATTCATTTCGTTATATCTAATATGAGAGAGCGTCAACACATTATTTCATATCAAATAATGAAACTTTAGGTTTTCATAACGGGTGATCAATATACCGTAGATGGCCCACTTTAATTATATCACATCCAAAACTTTTCTTAATAATTAAGAATTTTCAAACATTATACTAGTGATCACTTTATTAGACAAACTTTATGCATGACCATAGATATGTTGTACATGATATAACAACACTTAACATGTGTTTACTTTTCTTCAAGACTTGGCAAGACCATACACTAATGCAATAATACTTTACACTTTGTTGGAGCATTAATAACAATCATGGTACGTGCTAATCTCATTAGACATTCTATACTCTTCTGGAGCCCATTATATATATTCATGGTACATATTAATTTTACTAGAATATTGGACATAATATCCTTAGGAGATCTATCAAGTATTTTACATTCTTGAATTTCACATTATCAATTGTTGCTCATTTCCTTTCCTGGAGATTCTTATGACTTGGACCTATTGGTCAGCTCAAACATGCTTCAAGCATGCTCTATGTTCATTCGCAACTGCGTTAATTGGAGCATTTATTCATATTCATCTTCAGGATGATATCATGTGAAATATTTAATTGACTATTATGTGGCCACTTTCATAAACAATTGATATTTATGCTAATATATGTAACAAGCTGATCATCAATATATTAGATTATCCATAAGCAATGGCTATTAAAATAGTAAAAATAAATATTATCTTTGCTTAACCATGGCATATGGGGCATGAAACTAATCTAGCAGCCTTGAATCCTCTTATACCTCTAAAACCATAAACTCTTATAAAACTCATACATGTTCGTCATGCCCAATATATATCAATCTTTATACTTTAAATTTTATCCAAAAAAAATGGGCTTAATGGATACGTTTTTCAAATAAGTTTCTCACGATTTCATGCTTCTTTTTTTTTTTAAAATCTTATTTTGCTAAAATAAATATATTCATGTTTGCAATTCTTATGAATTTTTTTACATGAATTATAATAAATAAATAAAAAATGAATATTGACCTATAGATCGTTATTAATCCATCCAAAGATGGTATATGAAATAATTGGATAATAGCTTACAAATTACTAACACTACGCTACTTGTCTTACCCCATCATTTCATAGGAAAAATAGGTGCCCATGTAATAGCTGTATTGTCATCAAAAAAATGCCCCACAATTCTCCAGTTATTCACATCTAATTTACAAAAACAAAAGATTGTTTTCAAATTCATCTTCTAGAGTAAAATAAAACACATACTAGCATTATTTGAGGTCAACAATAGTTATTAATGTGATCAATGAGTTATAACTTTACACAAATATTTAATCACTCTTATAAAAGAAATTTATGTTTACATGATTATTGATTGAAATAAACGGTTTGTTATCTATACTTGATTGAAATAACTTACATGTATATTGGTTTTACATAATACATATCCTCTAAAATGACAGTGTATATAAATAAAATTCCAAAGTAAAAACTAACATGTTGCATTTCACCTCCATACTTCTTTCTTTCGGCTTATAAAATCCACTCATTAGTAAATCACACTTTATGGCTAATAAACTCCACTCATAATATATAGCATCACAATTTTTGGAATAAAATTATGACAAACAAGAGGTGTTTAACGTAGCTCAATATATTTATTTTTACGTGGTATTAATGGGCATATGTGAGAAAAGTATGAACTAGCAAAAACACACAAGAAATCAAATGCATGTGAATTGTCACGATATTAAATGAATAAACAATTCTAGATGTGTTTTATAATAAATAGTTTTGCTTAGATTATAATTGTCTGTTGATTAAATTTATCATGTATTGACAATATTAATACTTCTAATTAGTTTTGATTGCTTACCTTTGGTACTGTATGAATATGAGTTGATAGTGATAAAAAATATACTTGATTTCAAAAGTCACCGAAAACAACAATCAAATAATTTAAGTTTGGTTTATTAAAACCTGATTAAATTAGGATAGAACTATCGTGCTGATAACGTGTTATGAAAATGTAGGAAAGAATGAATGGAGATGTAGAATATATGCAATCTCAAATGTATATCTTCCACTATATCTAACATATATACATACATCATATACATAGTAACTTCCTATGACTATTGAAAGGTCAACATTGAATGAGAAGCTATCACATAGATGAGTTATAAGGATGTATAAATCCATATTGATTTTACATGAAGAATAACTATAACCATACGAAGAGTTACACACATAGGAATTAATGTAAAATATGAACATCCACTATTATGAGTATTTTATAACAGAGTAATCAATTGTATGTAAAAATAGAGTAAAAAATATATAGTGGAGATCTTTTGAATTCGGACTTGCATCAAGAAGAAAGGCCTTAGCCTAGGCGCACATCTTGTGCTTGGGGACATGTCAATATCTTACTAATTTCTAATGCATTTGTGATATTAGGCGACAAATAATTAATTCATTTCCATAATTAATGCATTTCCATAATAAATTCAATTCAATAATTAAGATATTTGGGGACAAATAATAAATTCATTTGCATAATAAACTCAATTCCATAATTAAGATATAAGGGGATAAATAATAAATTCATTTATTTCCATAAGTTTAGAGTTTATTTGAGCCAACTCTAATTCCATCTGTAGGTTGGATATAAAATCATTTAATTTGGACACTGAAATCATTTGAAACTTCTTTTTATGCATTTGTGAAGCACAATCCTCAATATTAGTCTTAATGCAACATAATAATTTTCAATCATTCCACGTGAAGTTGGGAGATATTTTTTGTGTCTACAACTATTAACTATTATCGAATGTGGATGAAAATCAGGGAATTTTACTTTTTTGATTCAGAAATCACGAGTTGCTACACAGAAGGTTCTTATTATTAAACATGGTACACACAATCTTACAAAATGATTTACTAAAACTTAACAAGCTTATTGATTGTCTTGTTACCTGTTTACAAAGTACTAAGTAATACTTAAAACAAAACAAGACTATGAGTTTAAAACGAGCCCTTATTTTTAGTTTACATTTGGAAGCCAAGCTATTGAATCTGCAGAAATAAAATGGCAAACAGGTTTCAGGCCTGGTTTAGTCTTAAGAACATGAAAGGCACGATGATTTGGATTCCAGCTAGAAGTGTCCATGTGACACGTTGCAATTGCCTCTGTTTGTTTTCCGTCAGCGCCAACTAAGGAAATACGATATATATTTGTTTTCTTAATGTTGTGACAAATAAACACCACAAATGGATCATTAATTTTATGACACACCATATTCTCTTTATCATCACTTCCTATTTTTTGAACTTTTTGAAATGTGTATTCCATAGGTACGCCATTTTGTTGCTCTGTCGCCACCACCATATAGTTGTTTTTTCCATAGTTTAAGTTCGAAGTAACAATGTCAACCATAACTTCTAGTGAAGTTGCGCAATGTCTTACCTCATCTTTAATTCCTGAGTGTTCACAATTTTTCAGAATCTTGTCAATGCGTTCTGCTAAAATGGATTTTGGCTTTATTGAGAGGATATTTAAGATCACTTGGAGCTTATCAGATTTAGTAGGAATGAATTTTGCAATGTTGAATGGTAGAAACTTGGCTTTATTATCAATGTTTTTGAAGTATATCTTTAATTTTGTTTGTTCTGCAAATAATTTATCAGTTGTAAAAAATGTAGGTTGATGATCTTCTAGTAATCCAAGATTATGTTTTTGATTTGTGCTCAATAAATGAGCATCTTTTTCACTTGAGAAATATTTTCCACTGTAAAACCACAAAGCATTTTCACCATATTCATCTTCCTTTACGTTAAGTAATTCACCAATTTCATCGTATGATCCTGTAAGAACATTTAAACAAAAAAATAAAAATGTGAAGAAAGAAAACCAATGGGGGAAATTGTATGTTTGCTGCTTTGTTCAATGACAATTTTTAGATAGAACAAAAATGATATAAAAATTACAAATTAAAACATAAATCAAAAGGTGGAATAATAAATAGTAAAAACTTTTTTTTATTATTTTATTTTTTGGTGCTAGGGAGCCATCCATAAGGGTGGGAATGAGTAACTATCCCACGATCGACTGAAATCGGGAGGAAAGCTTTAACCACTTGGTCTACCCCTCAATCTCATGATAACAACTATTTGTGCATAAATTAAAGGATAAAAAGAAACAAAAGTATAAGTTATGTAACTCTGATAGAGATCCAAATTTATAATGCAAATATTGAATAATGTTTAAAAATTCACCTAGTTGCAAGCTTTCTCTTAACGATTTGGGCATAGGGTTATTGCCCACTTTTGTTTTCCAGTATATCTCAGCAGGTGACTCAATTGCTTCACTTAGTTTGACAACCAATTGCTGTAAGAATCCAAAATAGGAAACGAAAATAAAAATCAGCATAAACACACGTAAAATAGTTATGTGGCACATTAAAGTGGATTGTATTTAAGCAACCTTTAGGGAAAAGGTCACGAGTTTATTTTACTTATAATTCCACATTTCCTACATTGCATAGTGATTGATATAATAATTCAAAATTTTTATATTGATAATCTACTTTTGTTTATGTCATAAAATGATTATTATTTAAACTTTATTTGTTCATGACTTTAGAATGTGCAATTACTGCTTCAATTTGTTTGATTGTGAATTATTGATAATTATATGTGGTTTCGTTTGATTTAGGACTTATAGTAAAGTTGTTTCAAATCAGACTAAGCCATATGATAATGTTCCTATAAAACTTTAAATTTTGTTACCCTCTAAGTAGTTTGTACCTTTTTTGAAGGTATAAGATATATTTTGTTTTAATTGATTTGTATTGTAAAGGAAACATATCATGGAACATCATTGCTCACTTATTGCAAAAATTATTAATATCAAAGTTCAAGGAATGAGGGATTTATTAACATACCATGGAATTTATTAATTAGTTATAAGGTGTTATTTACTTGTATAGAAATTTAAAATTTTTCAAAACTTCATTGTAATTTATAAATATAATTTGACTACTACTTATGAATAATAATAAAATTTCTCTTCCTAAAAAAAACCAAAGATGAAGGAACTAATTATTCAAATGCTATAATATTTTTCTTTAAAGGGTTTGTGGTAAATGGAAAAGGCTCAATCTTATCATACGAATTACCAAAAAACAAATTAAAAAAAGAAAAAAACCATGAAGGAAAAAGAGAAACCATCCTTCTCAACTACTCCCTTTGTTCTCTTTTGTTTGATGCATTTTCATTTTCACATATGTCAATGCACTTTTTGACCTTAAATATCCGTTGTTGTATATATGTAAAGAATATAATAAATTACTTATGGTCACCATTACAAAAAAAACACCCCAAATGAATATATTTTTGTATATATTGAAAGTAATTTAACAGTTTCTCTCATCTTATGGATATTGCCAAGATTCCAAATATATGAAAAAAAAGAAAGGATGGAGTAATATTTAATTTCAAGACTAACAATATTATTTTTCTTTTTCTTCATCATTAAAAAACTGAATTACCTTTTATATGTATAACTTTTAGTCTTGAAATATTTTTTTGCTTTTTTATAATTAATATCTAAGTTAAATTAAATAAGTACAACAATAACATGTAGACATTATTAGGTTATTGCTAAGATATTGAAAATAGGTTCGCTTTCATGTTTAAATTTAAATGGAACAAGAGCCTTGATTTTTATGCAACAATGTAGCCTTACACTGATCCTAGTTGCAAATAGAGAGAGTTAAAAAGAAAAACAAAAAAACATACCACTATAACTAGGAAGATAAGTAGCAGAAAAGAAGCCTTTAAAGTCTCCATGACTAAAACTATATTGAGTACTTAAGAGGTGATATTATTTTAGGTTGGTATGATGGGTTTGAGATCAATGGAGTTGTCGTCTATTTATAGAGAAGTCATGTAATTTATAGAGAGAGATAAACTATCATTAAATTCCACCTAACCTTCCATGATAAGCTAGCAATAAATTCCACCTAACCTTCCATGCATAGTTGCATACATGGTTTGAATAACTATTTAATTTAAGAGAGCGTGCAAGTGACATTGTCTTGACCATCATAACACAATTGGAGATGCATATATGTAACCTCCAACATTCTAACTATAGTGATTCATCTTGAGATGGATATATGTAACTTCCATCATTACTCGTTTAATTATGCTCATTCTATCGCACCAATCATGTTTTCCTAATTATCTTATTCTTATAAGTTACAAAGCCTCCATCATATTTTTATTTCTAAGTTTATCTTGTATTTTAATATAACTGGTGCTACTTGGTTAATATATCCATCTAGTTCCACGTGTAATTTACTTCTTCCTACATCATATTGTAATTTTTTACATGTAGCTGACCCCAATTATGAGATTAAAGCTCCGACTGATTGATTATTTAATTTATTTATTTCTAGTTTTTGTTTTTAAATTTTCGACGTTGTTATTTCCTTTAAAAAAACATTAACAAAAATTTAATAAAAACACATTGTTTGTTTTAAAAAAAATAGTTTTAATCAAGAAATTTAGATTAGACTAGATTGAATGCCATGAATTATCACTTTTATAGACCAAGGACTAAACTGGTCCAAATTTTACGCATGCCGAAAACAAACAGTCTACTCAAAACAAGTTAAAAGGAATAAAATAAGAATTCACTTATTCACTATGTGAAATATTAAATATAAATTTGATCATGATTCAAAATTATAAATGTAAAAAAAATAGAACAGAAGAACGCAAATACTTTTTATTCTGAAATTAAAAAGTATTTGTTATTTCAAATGTGACTTAAACTTAAAATTTTGTGATTTTTTAGATTAAATATGGCTATGCAACTCCAAAAGATTTTACTAATTTCTTTTCACTACAAGAAAACGGGCAATTTGCGACGAACTATTCCAACGAAAAGAGAATTCATTATAAATTTGTAAATTTTTGAGTGAATTTTACTCCACCGCAAATTTGCGATGGGATAAAGAGATTTCTAATGGAATCTCCGGTCAGAAATTTTTGACTAAGGAAATACATTATAAAACTGGATTTGTGACGGATAAACTTGTCGGAAATACGCGATAGAATTTTCCGACGAGTAAAATCTGTCGCAAAGTCCCTGCTAAAAATTCAGGAAAAAAGTTACTACTAGATTTTGTTGCAAACTTGTAGCACAAAAACTCTAATACTCTAGTTCCCCCAAAACCCCAAATGGTTCTTTACTCCCCCCCCCTCCCCNTTTTTTCCCCCCCCCCCCCCCCCCACAAAAAAAAATACCAACCACCATCGCCCACCGACCACTCACCCACCTGATTCTGTCAGCCTGCTGGCCTTTTTGGCCCCCATTGCCACACCCCTATATCCCTAATTTGCACAAACTCCAAACCCTGTATCCCACAGTTTCCTAAACTCCACCACCAAAACAACCCAACTCTTAATTCACCTCAGTTTCCACAACTAAAACATCCTAATGCCTGACATTGCCAACACCCAATACCCCTAATTCCCCTCCCCCTAAGGTATAGTTAATTTTTTCCTAAGGTATAGTTAATTTTTTTAAAAAAAATTGGTGTTAATCTTTTATTTATTTTTTAATTGTTATGGGTTGTTATTGCCATTATCATCATTATTGTTGGAGAATCCAATGGAACAAGCATGCCACCAAATAAGGAGACATCTTGGTGGAATGAAGAGGTAAAACAAGCGACAAGGAACAATAGGGAGTGCTGGAGAAGGTTGCAAAATCTCGAAATGATGATAATTTTGAGAGGTATAAACAAGATAAAGGAGAAAGTAAAAAGGCGGTCAGAGATACACGTGACAAGGTAAACCAAGACCTTTATGTCAGGTTGGATACTAAAGAAGCACAGAAAGACATCAATAGAATCGCTCGTATGAAAGACTACAACTTTCAAGATATAGGAGCAGTTAAATGTGTGAAAGATGTTGATCAAAGAGTGTTGGTTGCTGATTACAAGATAAAAAGTATATGGAGGTCCTACTTTGATGATTTATTTCATGAGGTTCAAGACCAAAAGATTGAGGGTGTAGCTATAACTCATGACATGGTAAATCAGGATTTTATGAGGAGGATTCAAAGGGGGTAGGTTAAAAGAGCTTTAAAAAAGATGAGGTCAAGGAAAGTTGTGGGCTCAGATTGTATTGTTGTTGAGGTTTGGATATGTTTAGGAGATAAAGGAATTGAGTGGTTGCATCTCTTTTCAATAACATATGGGGATGTAATAGGATGCCATTGCTATGGAGGAAGAGCACCATAATCCCTGTGTATAAGAAGAAAGGTGATCTTCAAGATTGGGCTAACTACAGAGGGATCAAAATAATGAGTCATACCGTAAAATTTTGGAACAAGTTATTTAATTGAGGTTGAGAAGAGTTGTCCAAATTTCACATAATTAATTTGGATTTATACTAAACAGGTCAACTATGGAGGCAACCCATCTCATGAGGCGGCTTTTGGAGCACTACAGGGATGAGTAGAAAAACCGACATTTAATTTTTATTGACTTAAAAAAAAAAGGCTTATGATAAGGTACTCAGGGAAATGCTATGGTGGGCTCTTACAAGGAATGGTATCTTAAAGAAATATATTGGTAGCATTAAAGATAAGCATGAGGGGGTTAGCACAAGTATACGAACTAGTGTTGGGAAATCAGATGAGCTCCCTATCACTAATGATGTACATCAAGGTGCTACACTTAGTCCTTGGTTATGGACGAATTGACAAATTCAATACAAGAAGGTGTCCCTTGGTGTACTACCCCATATTTTTACGTATTTTAGGAATTTAATTTCATATTTTATTTGAGTATTTTTAGTGTTTTTATTGAAATATTAAGTTAAATAAATAAATTAAAGAAACAAAATTTAATTAACTGAGACTTAAATTAATTGCTTTTATGTTTTATAAAGTTTATAAGTTATTTTTATGTTACCTTAAATTTTATTAAACATTTTAAGAAGTTTCTAAATTTAGAATTTTCAAAGTTTCTTTAATTTTTTTAAACAAGGGCACAAAATGATTTCAAGCGTTAAGGGTTTTTATGTAATTTGAAGCATTAAGGGCATTAAGGGTATTTTTATAATGCCCTTTATTTCCAACACATTTTGCATTCCTGAGATAAGAGTTGGTGGAATTATGTGGCGTATATAGGATATCCAAAATATATATAATTTATACAAAGATAGAGTGATTTGATGAGACAGAAAGATCAAATTGAGACTTAAAAATAATACTTTCCCTGTTAATTATGGAGCTATACAAAAACAAACTTTTACTTAAAATCAAAACCACCACCTCAATAACATGATGGAGTATGTGATGAATATAAATTGTGCTAATTTATTATTATTATGAACTCAAACTAATTATTAAAATGATTCATGAAAGAGAAGAGATAAGGAGAATTTGGGAAACCGTTAATATGAAAACTCCAAATTTATGAGTAATCAATAATAAGTAAAAATAAACCTAAAGGGTAAAAATAATATAGTGGAAATGTTGAATTTGGCCTTGCATTGAGAAGAAAGGCCTTAGACAAGTCGTATATCTTGTGCTTAGGGACTTGGCAATATCTTACAAATTTCTAATGCATAAGTGATATTAGGCGACAAATAAGTAATTCTATAGACACCTATATTTGGTCCCACCTAATAGCTGATGATTAACGTGCACCACGTCGCAAACATGTCCAGTTTTTGAAAGTCGATTGTTTGAAAATAAATAATTGAAACCGTTGTCGGAAATGGTTAATTAATGATGAATTGTGATAGTCGAAATATGCTTAACATAATTTTCTAATCTTCATTTTTATTTTCTATTTCATCTTCATTTGTTTTCATTTTATGTTTCATTTTATTTTTATTTTCATTTTTGTTCATAATTCACCTTCTAATTTCATTTTCGAAAATAAAGAAATTCATTTAAGCGTATGAATGTGGCTCGACTCGACGAACCTTCTAGAAGGTTTTGTTCGGTTTATGGAAACTGTAGGTTATGGATGTGAATAAACCGCTTTATGTAAGTGAATTTCGTATTATTTCATAATATTTTGTAATATTTAGTTTTATGGAAATGAATATCCCCAATAAGGAAGTTTCATTGATTCACCGCGTGAAAAGCAGGAAAAAGGGAGTTCGAGCGCCATGATCCAGGGCGAGCGCCTAGGCGCTCAGCCAGCGCCACGGCACCCGAAGCACGGGTGCCCTAGTGCTCACTAAGCGCCCTGCGCTCGCCTTGAGCTCCTAGACGCAGGTGAGCGCCCTGGCGCTCACTCTTAAGCGCTATGACGCTCCTCCGGCGCTCTAGTGCTCGATGACGTCATTTCTGACCCTCTAAATACCCCCTTTTCCAAACTTCAATCATCAAGTCTCATTCACACATTCAATCCTTAACTCACACATTCACTCTCTACTTCACGTCTCTCTCTAGAAATCACTCTCTTGGTTTTCGTGCCTTAATTTGAAAACCGTGCCTCTCTACTTCTTTCTTTCTAAAAAACATACAAATTATTATTATTATTATTATTATTATTATTATTATTATTATTATTATTATTATTATTATTATTATTATTATTATTATTATTATTATTATTATTAATTAAGGTTATCGAAGCTTTTGAGTGTCGACGAATTTCATGTAAGGTACTTCAAATGAGGCCAACAACATCGAAATCTCCGTCTTGAGTTCTACAACTAGTTAGTTTGCATGATTATTTGGTTTTATTGGTTTATTAGAAGATGGTTAATACTAAATTCATGCAATATTGAATAATTGATAATTCAACTTCAAATTAAAATCAACTTTACGTAGAAGCATTGTTTTAGGTTTTATACGATCTTCATGGTAAGTGTTTAATGCTTTAAATCACCTTAAAATCATATTTGGCTCAAAAGACCTAAAAAGCATGTTTCGACTAAATAAAGAGTTAAATCAACTTAAATCCTAAAGCGATCACCCAAGCATGTTTAAACCGGAAATTTTGTTTGCATTAACTAAAAACCTGCCTAACCTTATTTCTATGTTTTTGTAGGTCAAAATCGGATATATGTATGTTATAATTCGATATTATGATTAAGAATTTACTCATGAGAAGAAGTTGAGACCGCTATATGCGGAGGTCACTGTGACCTACTGTTGTCCTTACCCTCATTCCTGAATCTAGAGATATGAGACCTTCTTATCCTTGGCTGTCATATTTTCCATTGCGCTATGACCTAATGGGGTTCCGTAAGCTTCTGAAAGGAGTAAGGTGGCGACTTCTATACCTGGGTTTTCAGCTTCTACACTCACTCCCTAAGCCAATCATATTAACACTATGCAATCAAACTAAAGACATTCAATGTTAGTAAAAAGGGCACGTGGGCCCCCGAAGCTCCACGTCTACAGTTTGGCGACAACTTCACTAGGAAATATTTCTTTATTTTATAGGAGAGTGGACAAAACTCGAAAGTTCATGTAATTTCATAGTTATAATATTGAATTGTACTTGCTAGGCACAATTCATGTAATTCCCACGTGAGGGTCTTGCTTTAGGATACACGTCTCTTAAAGTATGTTCTATACTTGAGAAAACCTCGGGGGACCGATGTTAAGGATGGTTCGGTGACCTACCTATGGACGTTCCTTAATTGAATTCCATCCCAACCATGACACATGAATCATATGACCTATGTGATTTATAATGGATGTCCCACTTGGATCACCACTAAACTGTGGTGTAGATAGTTGGACATACCCTAGTCATGGTACCCTTTTGTACTATGCTTTTATGAATGCTATTTTCGGGAGTCTAGGTTTCTCGTAGCCATTCATATTGCATTGACATAAAATTAAAGGTTGATATAGACCAAAGGTTCATATAGACCCCCATAGGTTGCATGTCATTTATTTGTAAAAATTATCTTCATCCTCCCCTCAATAATAAAATTAAAAATAAAAAATTACTAAACCAAGGGTATGATGGAATATTATGCATCATGCATTCAAATAGAATTAGGAAGCAACCTTGATAGGCCTTGCATGTGCATTAAAGGTCGAGTCATTGAAATAACTTAAAATTGTAAAATTCCAATATCGCAGGATATGTCGTGCTCGAACCCAATTAACCACTCCTCTTTGGACAAGGAAGGAAGGCACAAGGTTAGTTTGACTTCAAGAAGAAACGTCACAATCCAACTCAACAATGGGTGATCAAGACCTCACGAGCACGATCAACGAGATGGCCCGCAACTTAGCCCAATTAACACAAGCACTGGGAGCAATGAAAGTTGAGATGAATGATCTCAAAAATAGCCACATTATCCAGGGCATGGAAAAGGTAGGTAGTAGGGTCAAGGACCAAGAATCTTACTTTTATCCTCCAAACCTCGATCATAACTTGATCGATACTTTGCAGGTAGGGTTCTCCAATGCTGAACTACTGAAATTCAAAGCTACTGACAATCCGAATTACTTCGTAAGAGACTTTAAATTCTACATGGATGTGAAGAAGATCAATCCAAGGTTTTATCCAAGGCTTTATGCATTGATCTTCCCCATGAGTCTCGAGCCCGTATGTCAAAAGTGGTTCTTTTAGCTCCCTAACAAGGACACCTCGACTTGGGAGGAAATAGCACATGCATCCATGACTCATTACAAGTGGAATAATCAAGCTACCATCTCCCAAAGGGAGCTTGAAATACTCAAACCAGAAGAAGGGAAAGGGTTCACTTCTTATCTCTATCGTTGGAGGGAAGTCGCGGCACAAATGGTAATTACACCACCCGAAAAAGAGCAAGTCAAAATCTCATTGCCAACTTCCTCCCAAAATACAAAAATCTTCTCAAGTACTTGGGCCTTGACACTTTTGAAAAGGTGTATCACATTGGGATCGAGATTGAAGACGGCCTCAAAAAACAAAGTGGAAAATGAAGATGGACCAACATTCAAAGGTTTAATCACTCAAAAGGGGCATCCACTTCCAATAATACAATCAAAGACCCTTTTCCTCCGCCGATGCGAGTACACTCCTTTGGGTATGACCTATGCTCAAGCGTTTGAGAGACTCCAATGAAAAGGAAAATTCAATCCAGTATGGCCCACTTTGTACGCTACACCTGAAAAGAGGTCATTACGATGGGATGCCAACAAATACTGCAAATACCACCAAGGAAGAGGTCACACTATGAAGAATGTTTGACTCTCAAAAATCTCCTACAAGACATGGTTGAAGATGGATGTAACACCCTGGAATATCCTAACTTCCTTCTTAGTTTTTCCGGAAATATAATATAAATATAATAGAAAACAATATTAAATAATAATAAATATAATCCTTACTTAACCAGGAAAAACCAAAGTATTGCCGCCACCGTGATAACGGCTACGGCTTGTAACAAAGTAGTACAACAGAAGTCTTTAAAAACCAAAACCAAATTAAAACTAAAAATGAAACATGAAATAATCTCAAAAGCAAACCAAATTCAAAACCAAAAAGAAACCAAAATAAAACTTTATTATACTTCGGAACGAAGTTAATGGCCCTTCAAAACCAAATAAACTATAAACATCGAAAATAAAAGTCAACATCCAACAATAGCAGTATTAAGTATGAAGTTCACATAAACACGAAAACTACAATATAAGTGCTCACACTCCAACCCAGCATGATTACCTATGTCCACCTGTACCTGTAGCTTTCTCTTATTTTAAACAACTACTCACCAACAAGTGGGTCATCGTAGGGCTACGTCAAAAACTAAGCCATGAACACAAACACACAAAATCAGCAAAGCTGAGTTCATAAATACCAAAGACTATGCAAAGCATCATCAATATTAAAATAAAATAAAACAAAAGTATGACACACACACTTCATACCGTTAACATCTCTTCACTTGTTTATAAAGTCAACTGAAATAAAATTATTTATTATGTTTAAACATTGGATTTAACATCCAATGGGTTTTCTTTCCTTTAAAATCACCCTATTGCGCACCAACATGGGAGCAATTCCAAGACGGTATTACCTATGTCACATGTAGTGACGGAATTCTAGTGCATTAAAAATATAAAAGAGTACAATGTCTTGTACCCCAATTGGAAGTCATAGATCGTTGTTCCATACGACTCCCCCCATCGTTCATACTCAAGGTATATACGTTCCAAGAGTTTTGGTGCGAATCCTCTCTCACTTTATGTTATTAACCGGTTTAACAATATTATGACTCACCAACAACAAAACATAGTAGCATGCATGACATCAAACAAAACGGTATTAAATATCTTGGATTTAAAGTGATTTTAAAAATAACTGTGAGTGTCTTTTAATTAAACTAAACTTCCTTTACCACACATTAATTGTGAGTGGCTAAGTATTTATCTTTCTTGACCTCACATTAAACTTTGGGTGGCTATAAATTATTTGCTCATTAAACATGTGAATAAAAATTCACAAATTACCTTTCTTGTTGGTTAAGTAATTAATCAACTTAACTAACTTCCTTTTTCTTCTTTATAAACTATTGACCAACTTTAGAAATAATTAACATTCCAATTATTCATGATAAATTAATAATGCTGTAAATATGGAATGTAAACTAAATATAAGATTCATACTTTCATACCATCATATTTCTCATGCAAGTCAACCAAACAACAGTTCATAATCACTTTCATAACATGTAAGATAAACAACCAACCATGAAATCTACTTTTACTTTCACCTTTAGTACTTACGTACCTTGTATTATAGTGGTGATCCGCCACAACTCCTAAAAGCCAACTAACTAGAACTCTCCTACATAGAGAAAATCGAAACAAAATTAAAACCTTGTTGACTAACTTCTACAACAACTCTAAACTAATTTTTGTATGTTGGAAACTTGTCTAAAATGTTCCTTATATGGTCTCTATTCAATTCCATACTTTATTATAATTTTTTTTCTTTTCCAAAACACTTGATTTTCGGTAATTTTCCAAAAAATGACTATAAAATTACTTAAAAACACTCAAAAACCCTTCTAAATATCATATATTGATCATAAAACATTGTAGTCATGTCCTAAGATCATCATACAATATTTTGATTCATTAAAAATAATCAAAACTAACTATGTCACATGCTACTACTTTTATTAGGCATAAACATGTGTTAATAAAAATTTACAGCTTTATCTATTTATTTATCTATTCAAAACTCCTTAAAAACTCATCAAAACATCATAAATCAAGCATAATAATCTTTTACAATCTAATGTCATCATTATACATCGATCTATGCTTTAAAATAATTTTTCATGAAGTAAAACATGTTCATAATATTTTGACTCTATGTTGTCATGACTTCCAAAATTTGACAACAATATTAAACAACTTTAAACCCTTAAAAACAAATCTAAACTTCATAAAACCATCACAAATTCTTACTACAACAATTTATGATCATAATATAAAAGTTTAGATCATTTAAAGTGATAAAAATAAAAATTTTCATAATTTCATAGACCCTAATTAAAAACTTCATGAACAACTTTATAAATTCAGGCTTTAAACATAATCATAAATTAATAAAACATGATCAAACATAAATATAAACATAAATTCATACAAGATTTAATTTAATAGGAAGAAAAGTTTCTTTTTTTTATAGGGTGTTCGAAAATAATCAAAGTGGAGGAAGGAGGGTGGCCGCTGAGTGGCAGCAGGACGGCGGGCTTGAGGCGCGGCGTCGCAGGGGTGACGAGGGGCGAATGACGAAGGGGCGAGCGAAGAGGAAGGGGCGACGAAGTAAGGGAATTTTTTTTTCGGAAATTTCCAAAATTTTATTTTTCTCCTTTTTTTTTGTTTTTCTGAAATCCTAATTCACTAGATTGCAAAATAAATCCATTTTTTTTTTTTGGTTTTAAGGGGTATTTATAGGCCCCACGTAGGATTTGATGCAATTACATAAATATCGTTAATTTTTGAAATTACTTTAGCGCCCTTTTTTTAAAATAATTTAGGAAACTCTAAAAATTCTATTTTTAGAAAATTTTTAAAATATTTAAAAAAACTCAAAGTGGCAGAAAATATAATTTATAAACTTTAGAAAACATAATATAATTATTTTAATTATCAAATAATTTAAATTTCGTTCTTTATTGAGCTTAAATTCTCAATAATACTAAGAAACATACATATAAATTACGAAAATAACTTCTTAAAATACATGAAAATATGGGGTATTACAGTGTACCCCCTTTAAAAGAAGTCTTGTCCCAAAACTTTAAGTAAATTATTGTATGTAACTTGAATAGAGACTACGTTTACTTTGAAACCTTTCATTTTTATCCTATGTTGTTGTAGTCTTTAGACATTTAACTCGACATTTCCTTGACAACTTTTACTAAGTAGACAAAACACTTTATTAAAAGACGTAAAAACTTGCAAAATTTAGGGTAAAAACACGCGAAATTATATCGCACTCTACCCCCCTTAAGAATCAAGTTACGTCCCGTTAACTCTACTAACCAGAAATTACTCTGGATACTTTTCTCTCATCATATCCTCAGCTTCCCATGTTGCTTCTTCGGTTTCTTGGTTAGACCACAACACCTTCACTATTTTGACAATTTTCCTACAAGTATCCCGAACCTTACTATCAGGTATTTTGATTGGCTTCTCTTCATAGGTTAAAATTTGGTCTAACTATATTGTTTCAGGTTGCAACACATATGACTGATCCGACACATACTTCCTTAGTTGAGACACATGAAAGACATTGTGAACTTTTCTCAACTCCATTAGTGACACTAGCTTCTAGGCGATCTTCCCAATCCTTTGCAAGATCTCATAGGGTTCAATGTAGTTTGGGCTCAATTTTCCCTTCTTTCCGGACCTCATTACACCTTTCATCGGTGATAATTTAAGTAAAACCTTATCAACTACTTCAAACACAACTTCTTGACACTTTTGGTCTGCATAAGATTTCTGTCTATCCTGTGCTGCTTGAATTTTTGCTTTTATCACTCTTACCATATTGGTAGTTTCTTCAATCAACTGAGGTCCTTGAATCACTGTCTCACTTATATAACTCCAACATAAGGGACATATGCACTTCCTTCCATACATGGCTTCAGAAGGTACCATGCCAATACTTGCATGGTAGCTATTGTTGTACGAGAACACCATCAAATCCAAACAATCCTCCCAATTCCCTTGAAAATCCATTATACAAGCTCTCAGCATGTCCTTAAAGTCCTTATGGTTCTCTTTGTTTGTCCATCAGTTTTTGGATGGAAAGTTGTACTCATTTACAACGTTGTACCGCAGTTCTCCTGGACACTTTTCTAGAATTTCGAAAGGAACCTAGAATCCCTATCTATGGACCTAGGGCTTTAGGGGCCCACATGCCCTTTTTATAGACAACAAATGTTGTGTTAGTTTGATTGCATAGTATGAGTATGCTTGGCTTAGGGAGTGAGTCTAGAATCTCAAAACCCAAGTAGAGAAGTCGCCACCATCCTCCTTTCGAGAGCAAACAGAAGCCCATTAGGTCATAGCCCAATGGTAAAATGACAGCCAAGGATAAGAAGGTCTCATATCTTTGGATTCGGGGATGAGGGTAAGGATAATAGTAGGTCACCGTGTCCCCCCCACGTATAGCGACCTCTACTTGTATCGAATTATGGCATTCATATTTCCGGCTTAGACCTACAAACACGTATGGAAATAGCGCTAGGCGGGTTTTAGTTAATGCACACATAATTTCCGATTTATCATGCATGGGTGATCTCTTTAGGATTAACTTGGTTTTAATCTAGGATTAGTCGAAACATCCTTTTTAGGTCTTTTGAGCTAATCTTGAATTCTATGTGGTTAAAACCATTAGACAATCACATAAAAACTTAAAGCAGGGTTTCTACTAAAGATTGATTTTTAATTTAAAGTCGAATTATCAATTAATCAAGATTACATGAATTTAATTATAATATCTAGAAAGCATTAAAAACGCATACTCAAGCAAACGAACTTTATTAAAGAACTCAAGACGATGATTTCGACGTTGTTGGCTTCATTGGAAGTACCTTTCGTGCAAGTTGACCACCCTTTAGAACTGAGAGCTTGGAGAACCTTAGTTAATTAATAATAATAATATCAATAAGTGTTTGGGACGATTTTCGAAGTACGACACAAAAACCGAGAAAGTTTTAGTGAGAGAAAGATCCTAGTTAGAGAGAGAGTATGAGAAGAGAAGTTGTGAAGATGTGCATTGTGTGTTATGAAGGTTGATGGAGGGGGTATATATAGTGTTGGAAGTGATTAAGTAAGTGCCATGGCGCTGAAGGAGCGCCAGGACGCCCAGCAGCCAGCGCCAGGACGCACAATGAGTGCCAAGACGCTCGAATTGAGCGTCAGGATTCCCATTAAACGCTATGGCGCAGGTCCTTTGGGCGCCTAGGCGCTGGATGGGCCTCTGGGCGCTCTCCCTGCAGTATGGCGCTCATGTCTACAATTTTCCATTTTTACGTGGAGGATCTTTAATACTTCCTTATTTCGTATATTTACTTCTATAAATCAAAATATTTCGATATATTACAAAGATATACGAAATTCACTTCCATAACACTATTTATACACTTCCATAACCTGTAGTTGCCATAAATCGAACAAACGATTCTCGAAGGTTCGTCAAATCCCGTCACATTCATACGCTTAAATTAATTTATTTTATTTTGAATAATGAATTTAAAACGAAGAAGTGACAATAAAATGAAAATGAAACATAAAATGGAATATAGAATGAAAATATTAAATGAAAGAAAGAAAATCATTTTAAGCGTATTTCAACCGTCTTAACTCATCAACGGTTAACCTCTATCGACAACGGTTTCATTTATTTATTTATTTTCAAGCACTCGACATTCAAGAATCGGACTTGTCGTCGACATGGTACACGATAATCATTAGCCGCTAGGAGTGACCAAAAATAGGTGTCTACAGTTAGCGCCCACTTTAACTGAGTTTGTAGAGACGTCTAGTCTCATCAAACGAAAGTCAAAGTACTTGGTACCTGTAAAACAAAAGGGTTAGTTTTACCAAGTTTTACTTGGTTTCGGAAAGGACGTATGTACATTCTAGAGGTAGATTGTTTGAGAGTAAGATTGATCGTCTTACGATCTGAACAGTTCCACTTTAGACTCCGCTCGGTAGTAGCGAAACGTGATGATGTTGCAGATTGTTGAAATTTTATTTGTTGTCTTTTGACTTGTTTGACCTTATTTGGCTTTCTCGAGCATTTTAGTAATTTTGACTTGATTCGTCTTTCGGGGGCATTTTGGTAATGTTTGACCCGATTCGTTATTTGGGGGCATTCTGGTAATTTTGACCCGATTCGTCTTTCGGGAGCATCTTGGTAACTGTGACGAAGATGTTGGATAAATGGTAGTGAATGTCGGAGTACATGAAGCAAATCTTACTCGAAGATCGAAAAACAAAATCCCCAAATGAAAAGTGGGCCCCGCAGAGGGTCCCAAAAATCGTCTACTGGGCGCAAGCTGAGCTCCATGACGCAGCCTGATGCAGGTTGTCACACACCTGTCAAAAATAAACCAATCAGCAGTAACATATATAGCTAGGGAAGTAGGGATAGAATCCACCGGGATGCTATTAAATTCTATTAGTTCTAAAAAGTAAAAACTGAGTAATTGGCCTTGGTAGAATTTCTTAGGATATTGACTAACAACTAAAATAAACAACGAAAAATACGAATTGAAACTCAATTATAAAATCCTAGGGAATTGGTTCACCATGAACAATAAATAAATTCTAAAATAAAAATAAATTAATTCACTAACGTTCATTAAATTAGGGCACTCTAATTCTCTCGAACTTAGACTCCCTCTAAACTCCTTTACCGGCTCTCGCTCGTATAAACTTGTTTTGCCTATTGTTCAGTGGTCTAATTGTGGTAATGTTACCTCACGGCCTCGATTTCGACAATTACCTAACTCACAACTTAATCTGGCCACAATTTAATTGCAATCGATAGAAATAAATAATAGGAATTTAATTACTAATTAGGAACTAATGGATTAATATTAAACTAGTCCAGTAGTGAGTTCATGGATCCCCAAAACCCTAGAAAATAAGTTACGTACTCACTCATAATTATAAAAGGTAAAACAATAAATAAAGTTATATTCATGATCATAAACAAATAACAACAATCACTAGTAAAAAATCGGATTTTGCTGCGCAACATTTGCTGCGGTTCTTTGGGATTTTTAAAGAATCGCAGCAAATAATTGTTGATGATACACATGAAAAATTATTTGCTGCGGTTGATTTTTTTGCTGCGGTTCTTTTGGTTATTTGCTGCGGTTACAACCGCAACAAATAAAGCAGCCCAAAAAAATAGTTGAAGCGCAGCCCAAAAAAATAGTTGTTGCGGTTCTCTGATCTTCTCTTCTCTTCTCTCCCTCACAGCGTCACTCGTCTTCTCTTCTCTCTCATCTCCCTCTCTGATCTTCCAAACAATTAGTACCAATTTTTTGATTCATTCAATCAATTTCTGATGAATCGATTATTGATATTATTCTTGGTTTCTGTCGAAAGATTCGAAACGCTGTGAAAAATGGTACTAATTACTGCGGTAGATTGTTGAATTACAAGAAAAATGGAACTCCTTTCTGGAATCTTCTTACAAATTACTCCAGTTCGTGATGATCAAGTTCGTGTTATCAAGTTTATTCGGTAGTTCCTCTTTCGTAACCCTAATTTTTCAATTATTTGATTTTACTTTGATGTGTTTCGTGTGTGAATTTTTCGGATTTTTTTGTCTGCGTTACTATCTTTGTTCAAGGTCGTAATTGTTATGGTTTTAGTATAATTGGAGATTGAATAGTGTATTAAACTTAATCATGATTTTTTTTTCGGGTGCAATTTTTTATTTTTTTTGTGTTTTTTTGGTGATGTTATATTAATTAGAGATTATAAATGATTGAATGTGAATGCTTAATTCTTATTTTAGTAACTGCAATTGGAGAATTATACTCTTTTTTATCAACCCTAAATCGGGGAATTAGGGTTTTATATATTTGGTATGAAAATATGTTTTGTAATCGAAGTTTTCACTGAAGGTCAGTAAATTCACTGAAGGAGTCAATGACAAGGCAATGCGTCCTAATGGCTTGCCTGAATGCTTGATACGATACGATATGATTTTTAGTATACTCTTGTTTCTCTTGGTTGTCTCTGATGTTGTGTATGCCTTATTTTATTCAACAATGTTTTGCTTTGAAATTTGTTATCTCAGCTTATCAGAAGGAAGAAGATTTGGGTTCCATAATAGAGGTTGTTCAGACTGTGAAGCAGCCACGATCTCTCAGTCAATCTGTGTCAGTGAGAGAGTGACTGTGTGAGTTGAGTAAGCGTGAGAGAGTGAGCGGCAGAGAATAATAGTCTCTGTGAGAGAGACAGAGAGAGAGAGAGAGAGAGAGAGAGAGAACAATTGCATCTCTTATGGTGATGCAATTGTTGAATGATGATCGAGTCCCTTATAGTCCGACAATTGCTTGATAAAAAATGAGTCCTTTTTCATAAGACACTAATTATTTCCAAATGATGAAGGGACTCAAGTGATGACCATGGTCAACATGATTGAGGTTTTTNAGGTTTGAGTTGCTCCAGGCTTAAAAACCTGTTGAAGTAGCCTAACTCGAATGGTGGGTGATCGTAACCACTTCCCTGATGGAGATTATGTCAGCAAAACATAAATATATATAGTCTATTGCTGTGTTGTTGTGGCTGCGGTTGTGTTCTTGTGGCTATTGTTGTGATGTTGGTTGAATGATGAATATATGAATGCTTGTGAATGAATTTTGCTTGTTTATATATGAGTTATGAATGAGAACACTATATAAAATAAATGATTGAATGAGACTACTATATAAACAAATGATTGAACAAAAGAATGGTTGAATGAGTAATGGATGCTTGAATGAGATATTTAGATGAGATTGAGCTTATGATTGATTTTATGAATGAATGAATGGGTTTATTTATGAATGGTAATGCTTGAACGAATGAATAAGAATAGGAATGGTTGAATGAATGTATAGATATGGTTGAATGAATGAATTATGGTATGATTTATACATTTTGTTTCTGTTGCTCTCTTTGCTCTTCTCTTTATCTGATGGCCCGCCACTGCGTTGCTACTGCTGGTGTGCCGCTGCTGTAATAATGCTGCTGCTACTGGTTCTCGGACCGCGCTGCTGTATGCTTTACTTCTCCAATCACTCACCAACAAGTCCATCACCAATCTTGTTTAAGTCCAATTTCAAATGTATTTTTGCAATAGAAGTGTATTTTTTTTGTGATAGAAGTGTAATTCAATTGAAAATAATTGAACCTATGTATGTATAACATTTCAGCTTCTAATTTTGCTTTAAAATGCAAAAAAAAGTTTTTTTTTTTTTTTTTTTATTTTTGTGGGTGCTTATTTGCTACGGTTATTCACAAAACCGCAGCAAATAAGTGTTTTTTTTGGTGGGAAACTGCACTATTTGCTACGATTTTACAAAGAACCGCAGCAAATAATCCTGTTTCCCTCCAATTTCAGGTGTGTTATTTGTTGTAGTTACCTGAATAACCGCAACAAATAACCCAATTTTTTGCTGTGGTTAAACCGCAGCAAATACCCAGGAAAAAACCGCAGCAAAATGCATTTTTGTACTAGTGAATAATCAACAAATTATTAATGAAGAATTAATTATGAAACTAAAAATAATCAACATAAACAAAACAATAATCCAAACTAACAAACAAAACTAAAATAATAAAAGTAGAAAGAAAAGAGAAAGGAAAGAAATTACCAAATAAAAGCTTGAATTGAATTGATTGAAAGTGTTTAACAAACTAACCTAATCTAATTCTAGAGAGAGAAAGTGATTAAGGAGCTAATTAGGATTCTAAGATCTAAAAATTGATAAAAAAACTAGTTAGGGTCGTGCCCCCTTTTCAAAGAGTATTTATAGGATTAGGGCTTTGATTAAAATAAATCTACGAGCAAAAACCGCGAAGAAAAGCCGAGCGGACCAATTTCCATAGCACCTGCGCCCGCATAGGTCAAAAGACCTCTGTTCCCTGCGCCAGCATGGTGAATATTGAGTGACTTCTGATACGTTTGATCTATGTTGGGGGCGCATAGGTCAAAGAGGCTTTAAGGCTGCGCCCGCATCAATTATAACAAAATTTTGACGATTTCCTTGAGTTCTTCGCTCGATTCTTTGAATCTCGTTCATGGCTTCTCGTGACTTGGCATGCATCCCGAAGCAAGTGCTTTTTGACTCGTTTTGGCTTCTAATGACTTCAAAACTCCCTATTAAGCTCCTGAACATATTAAACAAAACCAAAAACCGCACGCAATAACCGAAAAAGTATAAAATAACCGTAAAAAGCTCAAAACGTCAACTAATGATGCTAAAACCGTTCCAAAACATAACTTAGCATCGAAAGACGATACTTAATCAAAACAAAGCAACAAAATTAACTATTTAGCACAAGAATCCACCAAAAATGAGGGAAAAACAAAACAGAAAACACATATGTCAAATTCCCCCAAATCGAACCTTTGCTCGTCTTGAACAAAACACAACGAAATTGACTACACTCCATTAAACAAAATAAGCATCCCATAACTCAAGAGAACTTCCGAAGACGCATTGATCTAAGCCGACCAATTAAGCATCCAATTACCGTCCTTCCTAAATACGGGTAAAAAAAAACCAACCAAGCAAGTTTAATGAATTGATGACTAGAGTAGCTCACGGGTTGTCACTCCACACAATTAATGATGAGCTTATAACAATGAAGCTCTAACCCTCACCCCTCGATCAAATATAGAATACAATGCAAAATGTCTTTAAAATGCAATTTTAAGAACCCGAAACCCACATCTCACACCTCATGCTAGTGTTTAAGGGTATCCACTAATCCTAAAAGTTTACTCGGAATGATATCAATACTCTACAGCCTTGACGAAGGATTCACTTCACAATAACCATAACATGTGCACGAAGATAAAAAAAAGGACTCTAAAAAGCTTGTAATTTGGCTAGGGTGACGGGTAGGATAAAATTTGGGATAATGTGGTGGAATGAGGGATATACGCATATAAAATCAAGAAAAAACATTAACAACTTCAAAAACCATTAACGTTCTCCAACATCCAATTAGACCAAATCAAATCAAACTTTGCTTTATATTTCACATCAACACTATCAATCTCATAATTCCATCAACAACCAGTACTTCTTAGTTTCACGACTCTTAATGATTTGTTTTTGCTTATAATTTAATAAACAATAAACATAATCATCACACATACAAAACTAGGCCATGATTAAATATGACTTTTTAATTAACCACAATAGCCTAGACATTGGTATGCAGAGCCTTAAATGTGAAACTCTATAATCAAACTTTTAACAATAAAATTTCCAATTATTTCACCATCAATCCTCCATAAAAACCATCAAAAGTTACTTTAACAACATCACAACCACTTCAACTCCCCCAAACCAAGATTGGGCATATAATGAATTATGTAGCAAGGCTAATAAGGCTTGTAATGTGGCTCAAAATACAATTGAAAAGGATAAAAGCTCAAAACATGGGATCAAGGGGAAATAAATATATAAAAGTAGGATATGAAATTCTGAAGGCTCACAAGAAGAATTAAAGGTCTTTTATCATGCACAACATACACACAATCCACATTTAAAGCTACTAGAATCCAATGTCAGACCCAAGATCATAATTATACCAGGAACTAAGCACAGATGAAAGAAAAATATGAATAATATTTTAAACAAAAGTGGCTCAAATCCTCCCGTAAACACAGTTCAAGTCCAAGACCCAAGCAAGGTTGAAAGAAGTGACCAATATAAGGAAATCAAGCAATCAAATTCAAGTCATAGCCAACAAATCACACATGTGAATCCATCCGCAGTTAAGAGTCATAAAGTTTTGAAGATAAGCACAAGGGGTACATAAGTAGTCAATTCCAGCAATAAAACTCAAACGGGACACGAATAATCCATTAAATCAACTCTCTCTAAAATTAAACCTAAGAAAAACAGTACAATCTTTTTGGTCACATGCAAACCCCCATGCTTAACAAATGGTACAAACCATGCAACACTCCTAAGAAAACAATAAAATTAAGCTAAGAAAGAAATAAAACTAACTAAAATAGAAAAGCAATAAAATACTTACCTCCCCCAAGCCAAACTTAGCAATGTCCTCATTGCTAGAGGGATAAAGAAACTACTAACATTACGGGTTGCCTCCCTCAAAGCGCTTTTTTAATATCATTAGCTTGACTGTAATTACCTTAGAGCTCAAGGTGCATCAAATATTGAACGTGAGCCCCTTGTAGTTAAACACCAAAAGCATTTTGGGGTTGTTGTTTGTTCAAATACCCCATGTTCTTTGCTAGGAACCTCATAATTTGTTTTCTTCACTTTACAAGCATGTGGGGATGACTTTCGAGGTTTCTGACGCTTCTTAGGACTTGCCTTCTTGTTCTATGGGTTCAGATGTGGCTCATTATTATCACTATCTTCGTCACCTGCAATAGGAATCCAAACACAGAGAGGCCTCAAGAAGATCCTTATCAAGGGATCGAGGCAAGTCATTATGAACAATCTCATTAAAAGTGTAAACTGCATTGCATGATTGTTGTAACATAGGACTCTTCAGAGCATCATTAAGGTAAAAAATGATCTTATCATCCCCTACATCAAGAGTTAGAATACCGTTTTTAACATCAGTAATGGCACCTGCAGTGCGTAAGAAAGGTCTACCAAGTATTCTAGGAATATTTGCATCCTCATCCATGTCTAATACAACAAAATCAACAGGAATAAAAACCTTCCCGACTCTTACTGGAAGATCCTCCGAAATATCTTTAGGGTATATAACTGTCCTATATGCCATCTGTAAAGTAATGTTAGTAAATTATAAAGGACCCATATCTAACTTCTTGCATACAGATAATGGCATTACACTAACACTAGCCCCTAAATCAAATAAAGCTTTATCAATAAATAATGGGCCAATATTACAAGGGATGGAAAAATTTCCAGGATCTTTTAACTTTGGTGGAGACTTATTTTGCAGTATAGCACTACATTTTTTAGTTAAAGCAATGGTCTATACCGTAGTTAGCACATATTTCCTACTCAATATATCTTTCATGAATTTAGAATAAGTAGGTATATGTGTGACAATATGAGTAAATGGTACAGTACCTAAAGATTTTTGACAATTTTGAGAAACTTACTGAAGTAGTCATCCTTCTTACTCCTATTTACCCTATTAGGAAAGGTTAATGGCAACTTGATTGGTGGTATTGTGCCTGAAGACTTGTCCACTACAGTGGCCTTCACCATTGGAGCTTCCTTTTCCTTTTCAATGATCGGCTCAGAATTAATATCTTCAATTACAACATTATTAGTATTGTTTGCTCCAACCGCAACATTAGAATTAATATCATCCTTGGGCATTCGTGGAACATCAAATGTAGTATCATTCCCCAAGAATATTGCATTAAATGTTTCTTTAGGAGGGTCCTGTGGTGATGGTTGTGAGGGCAGTTAATTCGGCGACCTTTGAGCTGTACATTAAGCAATCTTAGCGATCTTTCTCTCAATCAACTTATTATAAGCCATTTGCTGATTGAACTGAGCCTGCATTACCTCCATATTCTTATGCATCTGCATTACCACATTCTTCAATTCTGAAAACTCATTATTACTAACTTGTGGCGGTAGTTGAGGATGAAATTGTGGTCGAACAAAACCAGGTGTTTGAGGTGGCCCTTGAGGTTTAGACCTTTGTAATTCTTGTTGTGGTGGTATTGCTCCATTGCATTGTAACAATTTTGGAAATTGAGGCCCAAGGAACCATATGAAGTTATGTATGGTTCATTGTATCCAGATATGGCAGCTAAAGTCTTCGGTTAGGTAGTAGGTGCTTGTAGTTTATCAAGGTTTTGACTGATTGCATTAATATGTGAAGCTAGACTCTTATACTTGTCATCGGCATGTTTCTCACCCTTCTTTGCATGCCCCCTGGATTGCCAAATTGCGAGTTATGAATAGCAATTTCCTCAATTAAATCATATGCAACATTAACTTCCTGATTCATGAATCGACCATTCACAACAGAATCTAATAATGCCCTACTCTCATTCCCTCATCCATTATAGAAAGATTGGACTAGGAACCACTTTTCAAGACCATGATGAGGACATAAACGTAGCAACTCCTTAAACCTTTCCCATGCATCAATAAGTGACTCATCGGTTTCTTGATTAAAATTTGTAATCTGGCTCCTAAGTTTTGCAGTTCTCTCTGGAGGATAATACTTCTTGTAAAATGCAAGGCCTAGATCATCCCAACTAGTGATATTAGTTCTATTGAGACTATTTAGCCATTGTCGAGCTTTGTCTTTTAAAGAGAATGGAAACAACATTTGTCTGATATAGTCTTTCGTGACACCCGCTTGTTTGATGGTATTGCAGTACTGTAGGAAATTCGATATGTAAAGATTAGGATCTTCAAATGTAGTACCTGAAAACTGATTCCATCCCATGCAAGGATCAGAGCAAGGATTGAAAAGGTGAATGATCAATATAAGAAGCAAGCCAATAAGCACAGGAACCCATGCAAATTTCAAGAAGGAGATTTGGTTTGGTTACATCTCAGGAAGGAAAGGTTTCCTAATCACAAGAAAAATAAATTGATGCCTAGATGTGATGGAATATTCAAAATATTGAAAAAAGTTAGTGCTAATGCTTATCAAGTTGAGTTACCAGGTGAATATGGGGTCCATGCTACTTTTAATATTGGTGATTTATCTCCATATGTGCCTGATGTACAACTTTGAAGTTTGAGGTCAAACTCTTTTCAAGAAAGGGAGGATGATACAAGTGCAAGCATCAGCGATATTAATTATATTAATGAAATAAGTGATGGTGATGGCAACTTCGAAGGTGGTGATGTCAATGGTGTTAATGGTAAGGATGCAACCATAGGTGAATTAGTTGCTTATGGAAATATCAACCATATGGGTACATCAAGGGTAGGGATTTGCGTGTGCATGGTCACATGTCAATAATATGGCACGCAAATCAAGGCAAGAATGGAGGATTTGGGGAACAAGATGGTTTTATCCTATGAGTTTTTTCCCACAGGGTTTTTCTCATTTTTGGCATTAAATCTTTCATTTCTTGAGTCTTGGTCATCATAATTATGCTAAAATTAATTGAGGACAGATTCTTGAAGGTGTCTTGATTAAAATATTGGATCTTGAAGCATTTCTTGAAGTTCTTGAAAGTTCTTGAAAACTTGCGCAAAAAGGGGACGAATATGGGGCGTGATTTTTGCGATTTTTCCAAGATATTGGGCAGCAAGTATTCTTGTAATTTTTAGCTTAAAATCTGATGATTATCTTGTTAATTAGTTATTTAGATAAGTTGTTAGGATAGTTTCTTGATTTGTTAGTTAGTTAGAGTATGTTACACAAGATAGAATCAAGTGCAAGTTGCATAATGAGGTGACATGCTTATCTTTATCTTGTTGGTGTGTGAGGGACAAATTTCCTATGCTTTGTACGTGTATTATAGTTGATTTAGGGTAGGGTTTTGTTGATGATTATACCTACAAATAATCTCAACATTAGTTTGTAATTAATGAAGTTTGAGTTGAATAAAAGTTTGTTTGTTTACTTGAAAACAAAAAAATCCGAAAATATAAAGAGTTGGTGATTAATTTCGTTACACTCTTGTGATTTAATTAGTAGCTTTGAGGTTGCTTAAGCTTTAATCAAAGGACTAATTGGTCAACCTAAAATTAAGAATCTTGGTCACTTGGTCTTTATAGATTCGAAATGTTAGCTTATTATACCCTTGTGAGTTTTTGTTTCACGAAGATTCACATCAGATTTAATGCTCTTGTTGAGAGGTCTTTTATACTCAAGTGCTCATTAATTAATCAAAACACTTGAAACAACATTGCTATGGCAAATGGTGGTGACGAAGTTCTTGCAAATTTTGAAAGAGGATTGTCCTTAGAACAAGCCAGAGAAATGAGAAGAGACAATGAAATTAGGGAGTTGCGCACCATGCTAGAAGAAGTGATGAATTTTGTGTCAGGAAGATCAAAAACCAAGAAGAAACATCACACAATTGATGAAATTGAATCAAGTTCCAGTCATGAAAATACAAGCAGGAGTACACGCAAACCTAGGCGTGACAAACAGAAGGATGATGATCGTAGTTTAAAGTTGGACGTTCCTGAGTTCATCGGCAGTTTAGATCCATAAATTTTCCTTGATTGGCTAAGGAGAACCGAAAGGATCTTCAACTACAAGGAGTATGATGATCATAAGGCTTTCAAAGTGTCAGAATTAAAACTAACATCTTATGCTAGCTTATGGTATGAAAGATTACAAAGAAAATGCAAAAAGAAAGGAAGATCAAAAATTTGTTTATGGCGCAAATTGAAGAGAGAATTGAGAAAAAAATTTGTACCACATGTGTATGAGCAGAACAATTTCTTAAAGATGCAAACCCTTGAACAAGGACAGAAAAGTCTTGAGGAGTATATCAATGCTTTCAAAAAGTTGATGATATTGTGTGACCTAGAACAGAAGGATTGGGATTTGAAACTGGCACATGGTGAGTTTGCCTACAATAGATCACCTACTTATGCATCCAAACATTCACCTTTTGAAATGGTTTATGGAATTAACCCTAAATTACCAATTGATTTCACCTGTGTTCCTAAAGGTGAGTTGGTTCATAAAACTGCTTTGGAAAAAAATGAATATATTATGAAATTACATGCACAGATCAGAGCATGGATTGAAAAGGTGAATGATCAATATAAGAAGCAAGCCAATAAGCACGGGAACCCACGCAAATTTCAAGAAGAAGATTTGGTTTGTTTACATCTCAGGAAGTAAAGGTTTCCTAATCACAAGAAAAATAAATTGATGCCTAGATTTGATGGAATATTCAAAATTTTGAAAAAAGTTGGTGCTAATGCTTATCAAGTTGAGTTACCAGGTGAATATGGGGTCCATGCTACTTTTAATATTGGTGATTTATCTCCATATGTGCTTGATGTACAACTTTGAAGTTTGAGGTCAAACTTTTTTGAAGTAGGGAAGGATGATACAAGTGCAAACAACAGCGATATTAATTACATTAATGAAATAAGTGATGGTGATAGCAACTTCGAAGGTGGTGATGTCAACGGTGTCAATGGTAAGGATGCAACCATAGGTGAATTAGTTGCTTGTGGAAATATCCACCATATGGGTACATCAAAGGTAGGGATTTGCGTGTGCATGGTCACATGTCAATAATATGGCATACAAATCAAGGCAAGAATGGAGGATTTGGGGAACAAGATGGTTTTTGCCTATGAGTTTTCATCCCGCAGGGTTTTTCTCATTTTTGGCATTGAGTCTTTCATTTCTTGAGTCTTGGTCATCATAATAATGCTAAAATGCATGGAGGACAGATTCTTGAACGTTTCTTGACTAAAATATTGGATCTTGAAGCATTTCTTGAAGTTCTTGAAAGTTCTTGAAAAGTTGCGCAAAAAGGGGACGAATATGGGGCGTGATTTTTGCGATTTTTCCAAGATATTGGGCAGCAAGTATTCCTGTAATTTTTAGCTTAAAATCTGATGATTATCTTGTTAATTAGTTATTTAGATAAGTTGTTAGGATAGTTTCTTAATTTGTTAGTTAGTTAGAGTTTGTTACACAAGATAAGATCAAGTGCAAGTTGCATGATGAGGTGGCATGCTTATCTTTATCTTGTTGGTGTGTGAGGGACGAATATCCTATGCTTTGTACGTGTATTATAGTTGCTTAGGCTTTAATCAAATGACTAATTGGTCAACCTAAAATTAAGAATCTTGGTGACTTGGTCTTTATAGATTCGAAATTTTAGATTATACCCTTGTGAGTTTTTGTTTCAAGAAGATTCACATCAAATTTAATGCTCTTGTTGAGAGGTCTTTTATACTCAAGTGCTCATTAATTAATCAAAACACTTGAAACGACGTTGCTATGGCAAGTGGTGGTAACGAAGTTCTTGCAAAATTTGAAAAAGGATTGTCCTTAGAACAAGCCAGAGAAATCAAAAGAGACAATGAAATTAGGGAGTTGCGCACCATGCTAGAAGAAGTGATGAATTGTGTGTCAGGAAGATCAAAAACCAAGAAGAAACATCACGCAATTGATGAAATTGAATCTAGTTTCAGTCATGAAAATACAAGCAGTATTACACGCAAACCTAGGCGCGTGACAAACAGAAGGATGATGATCGTAGTTTAAAGCTAGACGTTCCTGAGTTCAACGGCAGTTTAGATCTAGAAATTTTCCTTGATTGGCTAAGGAGAACCGAAAGGATCTTCAACTACAAGGAGTATGATGATCATAAGGCCTTCAAAGTGTCAGAATTAAAACTAACATCTTATGCTAGCTTGTGGTATGAAGGATTACAAAGAAAATGCAAAAAGAAAGGAAGATAAAAAATCTGTTCATGGTGCAAATTTAAGAGAGAATTGGGAAAAAAATTTGTACCACATGTGTATGAGCAGAACAATTTCTTAAAGATGCAAACCCTTGAACAAGGACAGAAAAGTGTTGAGGAGTATATCAATGCTTTTGAAAAGTTGATGATATTGTGTGACCTAGAAGAGAAGGATTGGGATTTTAAACTGGCACATGCTGAGTTTGCCTACAAAAGATCACCTACTTATGCAACCAAACACTCACCTTTTAAAGTGGTTTATGGAATTAACCCTAAATTACCAATTGATTTCATCTGTGCTCCTAAAGGTGAGTTGGTTCATAAAACTGCTTTGGAAAAAAAATTAATATATTCAGAAATTACATGCACAGATCAGAGCAAGGATTGAAAAGGTGAATGATCAATATAAGAAGCAAGCCCATAAGCACGGGAACCCACGCAAATTTCAAGAAGGAGATTTGGTTTGGTTACATCTCAGGAAGGAAAGGTTTCCTAATCACAAGAAAAATAAATTGATGCCTAGATTTGATTGAATATTCAAAATTTTGAAAACAGTTGGTGCTAATGCTTATCAAGTTGAGTTACCAGGTGAATATGGGGTCCATGCTACTTTTAATATTGGTGATTTATCTTCATATGTGCCTGATGTACAACTTTGAAGTTTGAGGTCAAACTCTTTTGAAGTAGGGGAGGATGATACAAGTGCAAACATCAGCGATATTAATTATATTAATGAAATAAGTGATGGTGATAGCAACTTCGAAGGTGGTGATGTCAATGGTGTCAATGGTAAGGATGCAACCATAGGTGAATTAGTTGCTTGTGGAAATATCGACCATATGGGTACATCAAGGGTAGGGATTTGCGTGTGCATGGTCACATGTCAATAATATGGCACGCAAATCAAGGCAAGAATGGAGGATTTGGGGAACATGATGGTTTTTGCCTATGAGTTTTCATCCCGCAGGGTTTTTCTCATTTTTGGCATTGAGTCTTTCATTTCTTGAGTCTTGGTCATCATAATAATGCTAAAATGCATGGAGGACAGATTGTTGAACGTTTCTTGATTAAAATATTGGATCTTAAAGCATTTCTTGAAGTTCTTGAAAGTTCTTGAAAACTTGCGCAAAAAGGGGACGAATATGGGGCGTGATTTTTGCGATTTTTCCAAGATATTGGGCAGCAAGTATTCCTGTAGTTTTTAGCTTAAAATGTGATGATTATCTTGTTAATTAGTTATTTAGATAAGTTGTTAGGATAGTTTCTTGATTTGTTAGTTAGTTAGAGTTTGTTACACATGATAAGATCAAGTGCAAGTTGCATGATGAGGTGGCATGCTTATCTTTATCTTGTTGGTGTGTGAGGGACGAATTTCCTATGCTTTGTACGTGTATTATAGTTGATTTAGGGTAGGATTTTGTTGATGATTATACCTATCTCAACATTAGTTTGTAATTAATGAAGTTTGAGTTGAATAAAAGTTTGTTTGTTTACTTGAAAACAAAAAAATCTGAAAATTTAAAGAGTTGGTGATTAATTTCTTTATACTCTTGTGATTTAATTAGTAGCTTTGAGGTTGCTTAGGCTTTAATCAAATGACTAATTGGTCAACCTAAAATTAAGAATCTTGGTGACTTGGTCTTTATAGATTCGAAATTTTAGATTATACCCTTGTGAGTTTTTGTTTCACGAAGATTCACATCAAATTTAATGCTCTTGTTGAGAGGTCTTTTATACTCAAGTGCTCATTAATTAATCAAAACACTTGAAGCAACATTGCTATGGCAAGTGGTGGTGACGAAGTTCTTGCAAATTTTGAAAGAGGATTGTCCTTAGAACAAGCCAGAGAAATCAGAAGAGACATTGAAATTAGGGAGTTGCGCACCATGCTAGAAGAAGTGATGAATTTTGTGACAGGAAGATCAAAAACCAAGAAAAAACGTCACGCAATTGATGAAATTGAATCAAGTTCCAGTCATGAAAATACAAGCAGGAGTACACGCAAACCTAGGCGTGACAACAGAAGGATGATGATCGTAGTTTAAAGTTGGACGTTCCTGAGTTCAACGACAGTTTAGATCCATAAATTTTCATTGATTGGCTAAGGAGAACCAAAAGGATCTTCAACTACAAGGAGTATGATGATCATAAGGCCTTCAAAGTGTTAGAATTAAAACTAACATATTATGCTAGCTTGTGGTATGAAGGATTACAAAGAAAATGCAAAAAGAAAGGAAGATAAAAAATCAGTTCATGGCGCAAATTGAAGAGAGAATTGAGAAAAAAAATTGTACCACATGTGTATGAGCAGAACAATTTCTTAAAGATGCAAACCCTTGAACAAGGACAGAAAAGTGTTGAGGAGTATATCAATGCTTTTGAAAAGTTGATGTTATTGTGTGACCTAGAAGAGAAGGATTGGAATTTGAAACTGGCACATGTTGAATTTGCCTACAATAGATCACCTACTTATGCAACCAAACATTCACCTTTTGAAGTGGTTTATGGAATTAACCCTAAATTACCAATAGATTTCATTTGTGTTCCTAAAGGTGAGTTGGTTCATAAAACTGCTCTGGAAAAAAATGAATATATTCAGAAATTACATGCACAGATCAGAGCAAGGATTGAAAAGGTGAATGATCAATATAAGAAGCAAGCCAATAAGCATGGGAACCCTCGCAAATTTCAAGAAGGAGATTTGGTTTGGTTACATCTCAGGAAGGAAAGGTTTCCTAATCACAAGAAAAATAAATTGATGCCTAGATATGATGGAATATTCAAAATTATTAAAAAAGTTGGAGCTAATGCTTATCAAGTTGAGTTACCAGGTGAATATGGGGTCCATGCTACTTTTAATATTGGTTATTTATCTCCTTATGTGCCTGATGTATAACTTTGAAGTTTGAGGTCAAACTCTTTTGAAGAAGGGGACGATGATACAAGTGCAAGCATCAGCGATATTAATTATATTAATGAAATAAGTGATGGTGATGACAACTTCGAAGGTGGTGATGTCAATGGTGCCAATGTTAAGATTGCAACCATAGGTGAATTAGTTGCTTAGGGAAATCTCAACCATATGGGTACATCAAGGGTAGGGATTTGCGTGTGCATGGTCACATGTCAATAATATGGCACGCAAATCAAGGCAAAAATGGAGGATTTGGGGAACAAGATGGTTTTTGCCTATGAGTTTTTTTCCCGCAGGGTTTTTCTCATTTTTGGCATTGAGTCTTTCATTTCTTGAGTCTTTGTCATCATAATTATGCTAAAATGCATGGAGGACAGATTCTTGACGGTTTCTTGATTAAAATATTGGATCTTGAAGTTCTTGAAAACTTGCGCAAAAAGGGGACGAATATGGGGCGTGATTTTTGCGATTTTTCCAAGATATTGGGCAGCAAGTATTCTTGTAATTTTTAGCTTAAAATCTGATGATTATCTTGTTAATTAGTTATTTCGATAAGTTGTTAGGATAGTTTCTTGATTTGTTAGTTAGTTAGAGTTTTTTACACAAGATAAGCTCAAGTGCAAGTTGCATGATGAGGTGGCATGCTTATCTTTATCTTGTTGGTGTGTGAGGGACGAATTTCCTATGCTTTGTACGTGTATTATAGTTGATTTAGGGTAGGATTTTGTTGATGATTATACCTATCTCAACATTAGTTTGTAATTAATGAAGTTTGAGTTGAATAAAAGTTTGTTTGTTTACTTGAAAACAAAAAAATCTGAAAATTTAAAGAGTTGGTGATTAATTTCTTTATACTCTTGTGATTTAATTAGTAGCTTTGAGGTTGCTTAGGCTTTAATCAAATGACTAATTGGTCAACCTAAAATTAAGAATCTTGGTGACTTGGTCTTTATAGATTCGAAATTTTAGATTATACCCTTGTGAGTTTTTGTTTCACGAAGATTCACATCAAATTTAATGCTCTTGTTGAGAGGTCTTTTATACTCAAGTGCTCATTAATTAATCAAAACACTTGAAGCAACATTGCTATGGCAAGTGGTGGTGACGAAGTTCTTGCAAATTTTGAAAGAGGATTGTCCTTAGAACAAGCCAGAGAAATCAGAAGAGACATTGAAATTAGGGAGTTGCGCACCATGCTAGAAGAAGTGATGAATTTTGTGACAGGAAGATCAAAAACCAAGAAAAAACGTCACGCAATTGATGAAATTGAATCAAGTTCCAGTCATGAAAATACAAGCAGGAGTACACGCAAACCTAGGCGTGACAACAGAAGGATGATGATCGTAGTTTAAAGTTGGACGTTCCTAAGTTCAACGACAGTTTAGATCCATAAATTTTCATTGATTGGCTAAGGAGAACCAAAAGGATCTTCAACTACAAGGAGTATGATGATCATAAGGCCTTCAAAGTGTTAGAATTAAAACTAACATATTATGCTAGCTTGTGGTATGAAGGATTACAAAGAAAATGCAAAAAGAAAGGAAGATCAAAAATCAGTTCATGGCGCAAATTGAAGAGAGAATTGAGAAAAAAAATTATACCACATGTGTATGAGCAGAACAATTTCTTAAAGATGCAAACCCTTGAACAAGGACAGAAAAGTGTTGAGGAGTATATCAATGCTTTTGAAAAGTTGATGTTATTGTGTGACCTAGAAGAGAAGGATTGGAATTTGAAACTGGCACATGTTGAATTTGCCTACAATAGATCACCTACTTATGCAACCAAACATTCACCTTTTGAAGTGGTTTATGGAATTAACCCTACATTACCAATTGATTTCATTTGTGTTCCTAAAGGTGAGTTGGTTCATAAAACTACTCTGGAAAAAAATGAATATATTCAGAAATTACATGCACAGATCAAAGCAAGGATTGAAAAGGTGAATGATCAATATAAGAAGCAAGCCAATAAGCACGGGAACCCACGCAAATTTCAAGAAGGAGATTTGGTTTGGTTACATCTCAGGAAGGAAAGGTTTCCTAATCACAAGAAAAATAAATTGATGCCTAGATATGATGGAATATTCAAAATTTTTAAAAAAGTTGGAGCTAATGCTTATCAAGTTGAGTTACCAGGTGAATATGGGGTCCATGCTACTTTTAATATTGGTTATTTATCTCCATATGTGCCTGATGTACAACTTTAAAGTTTGAGGTCAAACTCTTTTGAAGAAGGGGACGATGATACAAGTGCAAGCATCAGCGATATTAATTATATTAATGAAATAAGTGATGGTGATGACAACTTCGAAGGTGGTGATGTCAATGGTGCCAATGGTAACGATGCAACCATAGGTGAATTAGTTGCTTATGGAAATATCAACCATATGGGTACATCAAAGGTAGGGATTTGCGTGTGCATGGTCACATGTCAATAATATGGCACGCAAAACAAGGCAAGAATGGAGGATTTGGGGAACAAGATGGTTTTTGCCTATGAGTTTTTTTCCCGCAGGGTTTTTCTCATTTTTGGCAGTGAGTCTTTCATTTCTTGAGTCTTGGTCATCATAATTATGCGAAAATGCATGGAGGACAGATTCTTGAAGGTTTCTTGATTAAAATATTAGATCTTGAAGTTCTTGAAAAATTGCGCAAAAAGAGGACGAATATGGGGCGTGATTTTTGCGATTTTTCCAAGATATTGGGCATCAAGTATTCTTGTAATTTTTAGCTTAAAATCTGATGATTATCTTGTTAATTAGTTATTTAGATAAGTTGTTAGGATAGTTTCTTGATTTGTTAGTTAGTTAGAGTTTGTTACACAAGATAAGCTCAAGTGCAAGTTGCATGATGAGGTGGCATGCTTATCTTTATCTTGTTGGTGTGTGAGGGACGAATTTCCTATGCTTTGTACGTGTATTATAGTTGATTTAGGGTAGGATTTTGTTGATGATTATACCTATCTCAACATTAGTTTGTAATTAATGAAGTTTGAGTTGAATAAAAGTTTGTTTGTTTACTTGAAAACAAAAAAATCTGAAAATGCATGGAGGACAGATTCTTGAAGGTTTCTTTATTAAAATATTGGATCCTGAAGCATTTCTTGAAGTTCTTGAAAGTTCTTGAAAACTTCCGCAAAAAGGGGACGAATATGGTGCGTGATTTTTGCGACTTTTCCAAGATATTGGGCAGCAAGTATTCTTGTAATTTTTAGCTTAAAATCTGATGATTATCTTGTTAATTAGTTATTTAGATAAGTTGTTAGGATAGTTTCTTGATTTGTTAGTTAGTTAGAGTTTGTTACACAAGATAAACTCAAGTGCAAGTTGCATGATGAGGTGGCATGCTTATCGTTATCTTGTTGGTGTGTGAGGGACGAATTTCCTATGCTTTGTACATGTATTATAGTTGATTTAGGGTAGGATTTTGTTGATGATTATACCTATAAATAATCTCAACATTAGTTTGTAATTAATGAAGTTTAAGTTGAATAAAAGTTTGTGTGTGTACTTGAAAACAAAAAAATCCGAAAATTTAAAGAGTTGGTGATTAATTTCTTTATACTATTGTGATTTAATTAGTAGCTTTGAGGTTGCTTAGGCTTTAATCAAAGGACTAATTGGTCAACCTAAAATTAAGAATCTTGGTGACTTGGTCTTTATAGATTTGAAATTTTAGCTTATACCCTTGTGAGTTTTTGTTTCACGAAGATTCACATCAAATTTAATGTTGTTGTTGAGAGGTCTTTTATACTCAAGTGCTCCTTAATTAATCAAAACACTTCAAACAACATTGCTATGGCAAGTGGTGGTGACGAAGTTCTTGCAAATTTTGAAAGAGGATTGTCCTTAGAACAAGCCAGAGAAATCAGAAGAGACAATGAAATTAGGGAGTTGCGCACCATGCTAGAAGAAGTGATGAATTTTGTGTCAGGAAGATCAAACACCAAGAAGAAACATCACGCAATTGATGAAATTGAATCAAGTTCCAGTCATGAAAATACAAGCAGGAGTACACGCAAACCTAGGCGTGACAAACAGAAGGATGATGATCGTTGTTTAAAGTTGGACGTTCCTGAGTTCAACGACAGTTTAGATCCAAAACTTTCCTTGATTGGCTAAGGAGAACCGAAAGGATCTTCAACTACAACGAGTATGATGATCATAAGGCCTTCAAAGTGTTAGAATTAAAACTAACATCTTATGCTAGCTTGTGGTATGAAGGATTACAAAGAAAATGCAAAAAGAAAGGAAGATCAAAAATCTGTTCATGGCGCAAATTGAAGAGAGAATTGAGAAATAAATTTGTACCACATGTGTATGAGTAGAACAATTTCTTAAAGATGCATACCCTTGAACAAGGACGGAAAAGTGTTGAGGAGTACATCAATGCTTTTGAAAAGTTGATGATATTGTGTGACCTAGAAGAGAAGGATTAGGATTTGAAACTGGCACATGCTGAGTTTGCCTATAATAGATCACCTACTTATGCAACCAAACATTCACCTTTTGAAGTGGTTTGTGGCATTAACCCTAAATTACCAATTGATTTCATTTGTGTTCTTAAAGGTGAGTTGGTTCATAAAACTGCTTTGGAAAAAAATGAATATATTCAGAAATTACATGCACAGATCAGAGCAAGGATTGAAAAGGTGAATGATCAATATAAGAAGCAAGTAAATAAGCACAGGAACCCACGCAAATTTCAAGAAGGAGATTTGGTTTGGTTACATCTCATGAAGCATAGGTTTCCTAATCAGAGGAAAAATAAATTGATGCCTAGATGTGATGGACCATTCAAAATTTTGAAAAAAGTTGGTACTAATGCTTGTCAACTTGAGTTACCAAATGAATATGGGGTCCATGCAACTTTTAATATTGGTGATTTATCTCTATGTGTGCCTAATGTACAACTTTGAAGTTTGTGGTCAAACTCTTTTGAAGATGGGGATGATGATACAAGTGCAAGCATCAGTGACATTAATTATATTAATGAAATAAGTGATGGTGATAGTGTAGGGGCCCCAGATCTTAGGGTCCCAAATTTTTTTGTCGCCTTCCCCAAACCGTCCATAGGTCAAGTTAGACATAAAAAATTGGCTTAAGGAAAGGTGAAATGGACTTTTTTAGAAGTATTTTGCAAAAAATAGGAGCGCAGGAATTTCAGTCGCGCTATCGTGGTAGTGTGACAGAGTTTGTCACGTTGACTATGCAGCGCTACAAAGTTTGTCACGCTGCAAATGTAGCGCAGCAAACTTTGTGACACTGCGGCGTTAGCGTGAGAAATTCTGTCGCGCTACGCTATTTTAGTTTTTTATTTTTGTTTTTTTTTTAATATCTTTTTTCTAGTGAGATAACATCAACAAATACGGACGATGCTAGTAAGGAGTCGCCAATGAGTTTTAGGAATCAAACTCATAAACCGTGTATTTAGATTGTTTACAAATGGGACACGAATATGGGACGATAATCTAAATTACACGAATAACCCTTTCGATCGCATGGGGATGACCCCAAGCTACGATCTTACGAACCAAAGGTTGGATTCGGGGGTGAAGGTACTAATATGGCAGAGTGCGTCCCATTAGCCCGTCGGCAGATATTAATAGTTTTCTCTCAATTATACACAAGTTATATAAAGAACCACAAAATAATAATTTACAACCTAACAAAAAATTACTATTATTATGGTGAAATCATATAAAACTTATTAATTTAGTCAAATCGTCGTTAAGTTTAATTCAAGGGTCCTAGCATGATACAATTTGTCTAAAACAATTATCTTAGTTTAATGTGATAAATTAATTCAAATTAAGTCCTATAACAGAAACATTGTGAAAAATTGAAATAAATATACAAATAAATAAATACAACAATCAATATATAAAGTTTAATTTAAGACTCTCTGAAAACTTACACTTCTCGCTTGATTATTGTTTCTTCGAGTATTAATTTGGACAAAGTTTCGAATTTAATTCGTAATAATAAGAAATTAACCCAATTTATTAGAAATGAAATAAATAAATAAATGAATAATTTGATGGAGAAAAGTTTAAGTGTAAAGAGAAAAGCAGAAAAAAGAGAGAGAAAGTAGGTTTTGGAGAGTGAGAGAATGTCGGTTTTGGAAGTGTGAGAATGGGTAGCAAAAATTAAGAGAGTCAAGAGGCCCGTTTTAGAGGAGAAAAAAAGGGTATTTATAAGAAAAATGTGTAGCGCAACAGGTTTTGTCACGCTGGCCAGGTAGCGTTACAAGTTTAGTAACGCTGAGCAGCCAGCGTGACACAAGCTATCACGCTGTGCAGCTATCGCTGGTTTGCTTGTCCCGCTGNAACGCTGACCAGCCAGCGTGACACAAGCTGTCACGCTGCGCAGCTAGCGCTAGTTCGCTTGTCACGCTGCTGCGTCAGTGCGACTTGCTGAGTCGCTCTACGCTAAAACTCTTTTTGTTTATTATTTTTTTATAAATCAAATATTGGGTTTATATAAAAATCCNATATTGGGCTTATATAAAAATCCAATAATGTAAATGGGTTTTTTTTAAATTATTTTGTAATTTAAGAAAAATAGTAAAATTAAGTCCAATAACATCAATTTAATGTAGAGAAGTGGATTTTATTGTTCATCATGGAGTCTTACCACGAGACCGGGGACTAAATTAGATGTCTACAGTTAGCCTCCACTTTGATTGAATCTGAGTAAGACGAAAATCAAAGTATGCTCGAATCGCTTTTAGAGGCTTCCATATTCGTAACCGAGGGCTAATGGGTGTATCAAGATTTTAGAAAGCAATGGCTTCCAGAACTACAAAAACCTTTTTGTTTTCAAAAATTGGAATAGTTATTTTCTAATTAATCGACTTTCTTACTTTGAAATCGTCATATAAAAAATAAGTTTTAATAAATTCGTTTATTTATTAAAACGTTTTAAATTCAATTTTATAAGCAAAAGTAATATATTAGTCTATTTATTGCTAATCTAGTAAATTCGCTTATTTACTAAAATATTTGAACACAAAAGGGTAATAAATTCGCTTATTTATTACTATTTTAGTAAATTCGTTTATTTACTAAGAATATTTGAAGAAAAGGTAATAAATTTGCTTATTTATTACTATTTTAGTAAATTCACTTATTTACCATAGAAGTGTTTGAAAAAAAGGTAATAAATTCGCTTATTTATTACTATTTTAGTAAATTCTCTTGTTTACTAAAGAAGTGTTTGAAGAAAAGATAATAAATTCGCTTATTTATTACTATTTTTAGTAAATTCGCTTATTTACTAATAATATTTGAAGAAAAGGTAATAAATTCACTTATTTATTATTGTTTTTAGTAAACCCGCTTATTTACTAAGAATATTTGAAGAAAAGATAATAAATTCACTCATTGATTATGCTTTTAGTATATTTGCTTATTTACCAAAATTAATGAACCAAATGTAATAAATTCGCTCATTTATTACTATTATGAGTAAATTCGATTATTTACCAGAATTGTTGACAAAGTGTAATAAATTCGCTCATGTATTAGTTTTTTGAGTAAATTCTCTTATTTGCCGAAATTATTGAAAAAAGTTAATAAATTCGCTCATTTATTACTATTTTGAGTAAATTTGCTTATTTATTCAATTTAGTGAAATAATTTCTCTCATTATTACTATTTGGAGTAAATTCGCTTATTTACCGTGATTATTGGAAAAAATGTAATAAATTCGCTCATTTATTACTATTTTTTAGTAGATTCGCTTATTTACCGAAATTATTGAAAAAGTGTAATAAATTCGCTCGTTATTACTTTTTTGGAGTAAATTTCCTTGTTTACTAGAATTGTGAACAAAAGCTAATGATGTTGTCATAAAATCACAAACCTTAACTCAATGTATTTTTCCTTTTGAGTATTTTGGATAAAGGAGTGAGAAAAGGGATTAACATCAAAAACAAAGTCAAAGCATTTGAAAATACAACAAAGCACAGTCAAGAGCGCTAGCCTTATAGCGTCACAAAGCCAACCACGCGGATGTGTCAGCGAGACAGTAGAAACAGCGCTAAGACCTTCAGTGCAAATGCTGCTATCACGCTCACAAATGAGCGTTTCTTTATTTGTTGTGTTTGAAAGGTTGCTCAAATTATAAAAGTTGTTGTTGAATTGATAATACATGGTAGTGTTGTGTAGGGACATTGGCATGGTTTCGTTGCTGGGCTTGAGTGATGGCGCTGCAGAATTACTTGCGCTACATGTGGTAGCGTGGTAGAGTTAGTCGCGCTACATGTTGTAGCGTGGTAGCATTAGTCATGCTACCGAGGCAGCGTGTTTGGGTTTGCNGCAGCGTGTTTGGGTTTGTGACGCTGAGGTGTTAGCGTAGTACATTGTCTTGCGCTACTCTACTCTTTCTTTTAAGTGCTTCTTCTTTTGTAATGTAAGTGCTTCTATCTCAAACATTCTTTAATTAAAATAATTTTGAGAAATATGAGATGAATTTGTGCTTACATGTTGATTTATAGAAATATTTGTTATAACTTATTTAAATGTAGTCATACAAATATTCAAGCCTATGAAAAAAAAGTTTGTTTTATAACGGTTATTGAAGAATGCTCCAAGCATTGTAAGAGTAGTATGCTTTTATTTTATTAAACAAAAGTGCTTTGGCAAATGATTCTTTAAATAATGTTATAGAATGAAGTATAATGCTCCATGAACAATTGAGAAGTGCTCTTGATTAGTATGACTCGTTACCTTTTAAATGTCCTGATTAATAATTTTTGACATTTTTAAGAGTGTTAGGTTCCAAATTTAATAATCAAAAGTGATAGTGCTCTTGATTAGTTTATTATAAGAGTAATGGGCTCTTAATTAATAATCAAAAAGTGAAAATGCTCTTGATTAATTTATTTTAATTATAAGAATAATGAGCTCTTAATTTATAACCAAAAATGGAAATACTCTTAATATTTATGAAGCAACGTACTCCAAGAATAAGAAATCAATTATCCCATTATTTACTATGATAAAAGTAAAAATGCTCTTAATTTTACCTCAAATGACATAGCGCAAGAAAATTAGTAACGTTGCTGCTGTAGCGTGACAAACTTTGTTGCGCTACGCTATGGAGCGTTGCATAATTTGTTGTTAAGTAGCGCTGAAAATGTTGTGGCGCTCCTCATTTAGCGCTACAAAATCTGTGATGCTACGCTTTTTTGTTTTAATTTTCTGGCTCTTTTTTTTTTTTGTAAAAGTTTTTCAAGTTTAACTTCATTAATTGTTCTTGTATTATTGATTAGACCTTGGGCCTTTTATTTTTGATATATAACTAACGAGCTATATTTTGAGACCGAGGGTCTGAGTAGGGGAAAAAATGGCAATATTTTGTGGAGGGTTATCCGACTTACTCCCAAAAAATAATCGCCAAAATGAAGTTTCAAGTGAGACAACTTCCATGTTTTTTTTTTGTAAGGGGTAACAAGCAAATGTCATAAGCTTAATGAGATTTTGAAGCAAGTGGCTTCATAACTAATTTTGAAAAGAATATAGCCCCCAGGGTGTATAAGGTGGTGTAAGTATGGAGACTTGTAGCTACGAGAAAGGTCACAAATATGTATGTAAAGCTAGCTAGAAGAGTATGTACAAGTTAGTTATAATGTAAGTATGCTCAAATTAGCTACAAATAAGCACGAGGAAAACAACCAAAAATATGCGCAAATGAGCACGGAGGTTCCATAGCATGAGTTAGTAGGAAGCAAGGGATGGGGGTATCTCAACTTTCCCTGAATCGATTTTTTTTTTCTTTTGAAAAAAAATGATTATTTTTTTGTACGAGGAGAATGGGGAAGAAAGAATAGTAGAAGTTAAGGATCCAAAATTGATTACAGTTGTTGTATAATGTGCTTGACAGTGTTTATGATTCAAAGGGGAGTGATTTTAGCTTGCGCATTTGATGTTAGATTATGAGCCATCATCTTATACTTTCGTGATTGTCTTGTTCGAGATGTTTGTTTCAAATTCAACTATTGGCTACTAGTAATGTGATTCTCTTTAGAGAAATAAGAGATCAATATTATAAATGCTTGCTCTAGTTTTGAAGTGTTGAAGATGATAATGCTTAAAGTAGACGAGTTGCCAAGTTTATGAAGACCAAAACTAAAAGAGATAGGAAAGATTTTGGTGACGAGAGGATGATATGGAGTCAAAGTAATGATTCGCATGCTGCCATGTGTAGGTATAAGATAGCTATGATAACTCATTCTTTAAGAGAAAATGAAGAAGTTGAATAATTTTGCGGAATAAAAAGGAACGAGTAAAGGAAGTATGTGTGTGTTTGAGTGAAAAGAGTTGATGATGATAAGCATGAGAAAGGAAAGAAGCTTGATGAAGAAGAGTATGTGTGAAAGAAAAGGAAAGATGGATGATATGTGTAGGAGAAAATGACTTGCTTTACGTGACATTAAGGCAATTTTCTTTTAAGGACGGTTGTGCGTCCTAAAATAAAACAGTATCGAAGACCTTAGGTGGCTCTTGTGTTCAAAGGACCTTTTCTTTTTTCACGGGCCCATTTTACTCATATTACATGTCCTTAATATGTAGGATTATTAAGACTGCACCTTATGAAAGGTTGCATACGTATCCAATTCGAGTTGTAATCAGGTCTTACGTAGCTCTTGCTTCTGAGTTATTGACGTCTCAAAGGTAAAGACACAAGTTTTTTGCATTTTTGTTACACCTCAAGGAGGGCTTTTTTAGGGTTGTATTGTGGCTAAGCTTAGGGTGTAAGAAAGAAATGGAAACGAAGGCTCAAATACCCGTAATTAACCCAAACTATGCTACAAACTTGTTCTTAGACTTGAGCAACCCTATCACTTAAAACTTTACTTGCTGACAACTTTTCATGCATTTCCACTTTCTTGAATTGAAAATCAGAGCTACTTTAACATTATTTTCTTTATGGAGTTGCATTTTAATTTATCTCCTCTTAGCATTCCCATCCCCGGGCTAAGTTTGATGTAGGTTGAAAGAAGCAAGCTATGTGTTTAGGCACAAGCGGGCTACCAAGAAAGTGGATCATAATGTAGGTTATTCATGATATGGGAGACATTTTTAGGGTTTCAAATGTGCCTCTTATGTTGGTGTATTGCATCTTTAAATAAAGACTGAATGGACTTGGAGTGAGCCCCCAATTTTTGAGACTTAAATTGAGCCTCAATTGAACTTTTAGGTTCGTGATGACTGGGCCTATAGTTAATAAAGTAAAGTTTGTTTCCCAAAAGAGAATTTATTTGAACCACTTTGCTTTAATAACTTAATTAAGTAATTGACACATTTAATTTAAAGGATGTAAAATATAGAGTAAGTTGTTCAAGGTGTGGATGCGTCAAATTGAGGATGCATTTGATATGAACAACGTAGTCTATATTATGCCAATTATGCTTTAACTTGTTCTTGATTGCCATGTTGATTAGCTCAACTTGATGAGTTCATTCACTTGTAATTGTTTAAACAAGACATGATGAGTAGAGAGAGAATGTACAATTTGAAGATGAAATGAATTTCATTTTATTGATAGTTGAGATTAGTACATAAATGATACTTGGCAGCATAAGTCTCCAACTCTACCATGAAAGAAGGAGAAAAGAAAAGAGAGAAATTAAACTAAGAAAGTGAATGGAGTTCTAGTTTTGGTCCAAATCATGTTTCTTGTATGTATGTGTCTACATCGTCTTGAATAATGTTCTTCGGATTCTCTTGAGCTTGCATTTGAAGAATTTTAAATAATGACCATAATTGATTGAAACTTCATTATATTTCAGTCCAAACTATAGACCTTGGGTCTATTGATCAATAGATTCTAAATCAAACATTTAGGAGTAGGTTGAACCATGGGCTCATAATTGAAACACTTAGAATGATGCGTTTGATGCAAAGGTGGGATGGAGTGTTTAGAAAAGAGTAGTAATATAGCGCATATTATCACTTTCTAAAGCAAACAAATTTTCTTTTGTTTACATTAGGCATTTTTTCATCATTTTGTATGCCAATAATATGTAGCAACCCTTGCAATTTCATATTATAATGATTGCACTTACAAGAATGTGTCCATTCAGTATTTGTTAATAGATAATTTAAATGTTGAAAAAAAAAACCAAAGTGGGTTTTTATTGAACCATAACGGGGTCTAAAATAACTTAAAACTCTTTTAGTTGGGGTTAATTATGATTTAATTGTGTATAAGTAATTTCGAATAAATACTACATATTCATCAAAACTACTCAAATACATGACTTTTTAGCACAAAAAAAGTTCTAGTGCTAGTTTTGTAGCGTGACAAAAGAAGTAGCGCTAGCAAGGTAGCGTTATTAAACTTGTGATGCTAACAGTGTAGCGCAATTAGAAGAGTTGCGCTGTTTGTGTAGCGTTGTAGAGTTAGTTACGCTGCAAGTTTCTATTGATTTTTGCTAAGTTATCATTAAATTTGTATTTAATGGGTTTGGATTCATGTCCATGTTGCCCATATATACGTTATTTAGGCCTATATGGGCCTATTATTAGACCGAACTTTTGAAAGATTGGTGATGATGTTATTTGTATGTGAGTCCTTAAAAACATTGATCAAAATCGTCCATTGTCAAGCAATTAGTAATCTTCAGATTATCATTATTGGATCCTTATAAGGAGATGATGAGAGAAGACAAAAAAAAGATAGAAGAAAAAAGAAATGAGACTCAAAAATTAGAGTTATAACAATCAAGGTTAATTGATGAGAATCTCATAGGAAAAATAAAAATTAGTAAAAAAAAATATAAATATCATGATTAACCTGGATGGATTTTTTTTTTTTTGAGTTTTTTTTTTAAATTATTATAAGTGTTTGATTTTTTGAAAATAATACAAGGGAAAGTGAGATAGTTAGATTTATTAGAAATTTGAAATTAAACTAATAAAATTCTAAATGAAAGGAGTTAATTAGTAAACTTCCAAAAGATTCGAATTATATTAAAAATTATAAAAAGTTAAAGTATTTTTGAAATCGTTAATATTATTTGAATTTTCTAATAAATGTTAAGTGTATAAGTTAGTTTCTATTTAATCAAAGATTCTATTAATCAAATCCTACGAAGATCAAGGATTTGATTAATAATATCTTTTGCAACATTTTATTAACTAAATCAAATATATTCCTATATATAAAAAAATTTTCCAAGTAATCAAATGATATTAAAGAATATAATTTAAATTATGGGAAATATTTTATGTAATCATTTAATTTAGGTAGCTAACAAAATATTGTGAATGAAAAGATTTGAAAATCTCTAAAATCTAAATATGCACAAAATATAAAAAAGCAAAACAGGCAACTATACAAAACAAAAAGAAAGCAATAATTACAAAATAATGCAATCAAACTACGGTCAGTCATGGTCGGTCAAAAAGGTTCTACATATAAGGAGTGTGCTCCAACACTTTGCGGTATAATAACCGTTAGATATGAAGTTTCCCCCATCTAAGTACCATGGGCAGATTAGAAATTGATGTAGTTGGGATAAAGTTCTATCTTGCTCAGTTGCTTAGAGACCATGGGCCTCACCAAGTCGATAGTTCCTCCCTGAAATGTAGAAGTATCACGGTAATCCCAAGGCATGCTTGAAATAGATGGAGGCCAAGTGTATGTTACATGTATGCAATATGACTAAAAAAATGCAAATGTTCTAAATATAACAAGTGTATAACTTGAGAGAAAATTTTCAAGTCTCACCCTCTTTTAGTCCCCACTAGAGTCGCCACTGTAGGGGCCCCGGATTTTAGGGTCCCAAATTGTTTTTTCGCCTTCTCCAAACCGTCCATAGGTCAAGTTAGTCCTAAAAAATTGGCTTAAGGAAAGGTGAAATGGACTTTTTTAGAAGTATTTTGCAAAAAACAGGAGCGCAGGAATTTCAGTCGTGCTAGCGTTGTAGCGTGACAAAGTTTGTCACGTTGACTGTGCAGCGCTACAAAGTTTGTCACGCTGCAAATGTAGAGCAGCAAACTTTGTGACGCTGCGACGTTAGCGTGACAAACTCTGTTACGCTACGCTATTTTAGTTTTTTTTTGTGTTTTTAATTATCCTTTTTCGAGTGAGATAATATCAACGAATACGGATGATGCTAGTAAGTAGTCGCTAATGATTTTTAGGAATCAAACTCATAAACTGTGTATTTAGATTGATTACGAATGGGACACGAATATGGGACGATAATCTAAATTGCACGAATAACCCTTTCGATCCCATGGGGATGACTCCAAGTTACGACCTTACGAACCAAAGGTTGGATTCGGGGGTGAAGATACTAATATGGCGGAGTGCGTCATATTAGCCCGTAGGCGGCCATTGCTAGTTTTCTCTCAATTATACACAAGTTATATAAAGAACCACCAAATAATAATTTACAACCTAACAAAAAATTACTAGTATTATGGTGAAATCATATAAAAGTAATTAATTTAGTCAAATCGTCGTTAAGATTAATTCAAGGTTCCTAGCACGATACAATTTGTACAAAACAATTATCTTGGTTTAATGTGTTAAATTAATTCAAATTAAGTCTTTCAACAAAAACATTGTGAAAAAGTGAAATAAATATACAAATAAATAAATACAACAATCAATATATATAGTTTAATTTAAGACTCGCAGAAAACTTACACTTCTCACTTGATTATTGTTTCTTCGAGTGTTAATTTGGACAAAGTTTCGAATTTAATTCGTAATAATAAGAAATTAACCCAATTTATTAGAAATGAAATAAATAAATAAATAATTTGATGGAGAAAAGTTTAAGTGTAAACAGAAAAGAACAAAAAAGAGAGAGAAAGTAGGTTTAGGAGAGTGAGAGAATGTCGGTTTTGGAAGTGTGAGAATGGGTAGCAAAAATTACGAGAGTCAAGAGGCCCGTTTTAGAGGAGAAAAAAGGGTATTTATAAGAAAAATATGTAGCGCGACAGGTTATATCACGCTGGCCAGGTAGCGTTACAAGTTTAGTAACGCTGACCAGCCAGCGTGACACAAGCTGTCACGCTGCGCAGCTAGCGCTGGTTTACTTGTCACGCTGCTGCGTTAGCGCGACTTGCTGAGTCGCGCTACGCTAAAACTCGTTTTTATTTTTTTATTTTTTAAAAAATCAAATATTGGGCTTATATAAAAATCCAATAATATAAATGGGCTTTTTTAAAATTATTTTGTAATTTAAGAAAAATAGTAAAATTAAGTCCAATAACATCAATTGTCCAATAAGCTAGAGAAGTGAGTTTTATTGTTCATCATGGAGTCTTACCACGGGACCGGGGACTAAATTAGATGTCTACACATGGCAACTTCGAAGGTGGTAATGTCAATGGTGTCAATGGTAAGGATGCAACCATATGGGTACAACAAGGGTAGGGATTTGCGTGTGCATGGTCACATGTCAATGATATGGCACGCAAGTCAAGGCAAGAATGGTGGATTTGGGGAACAAGATGGTTTTTGCTTATAAGTTTTTTTCCCACAGGGTTTTTCTCATTTTTTGCATTGAGTCTTTATTTTCTTGTAGAGTCTTGGTCATCATAATTATGCTAAAATGCATGGAGGACAGATTCTTGAAGGTTTTTTGATTAAAAGATTGGATCTTGAAACATTTCTTGAAGTTCTTGAAAGTTCTTTAAAACTTGCGCAAAAAACGGACGAATATGGGGCGTGATTTTTGCGATTTTTCCAAGATCTTGGGCAACAAGTATTCTAGTAATTTTTAGCTTAAAATCTGTTGATTATCTTGTTAATTAGTTATTTAGATAAGTTGTTAGGATATTTTCTTGATTTGTTAGTTAGTTAGAGTTTGTTACACAAGAAAAGATCAAGTGCAAGTTGCATGATTAGGTAGTATGCTTAACTTTATCTTGTTAGTGTGTGAGGGACGAATTTCCTATGCTTTGTACGTGTATTTTAGTTGATTTAGGGTACGGTTTTGTTGATGATTATACCTATAAATAATCTCAATCTTAGTTTGTAATTAATGACGTTTGAGTTGAATAAAAGTTTGTTTGTTTACTTGAAAACAAAAAATCCGAAAATTTAAAGAGTTGTTGATTAATTTCTTTCTACTCTTGTGATTTAATTAGTAGCTTTAAGGGTGCTTAGGCTTTAATCAAAGGACTAATTGATCAACCTAAAATTAAGAATCTTGGTGACTTCGTCTTTATAGATTTGAAATTTTAGCTTATACCTTTATGAGTTTTTGTTTACACGAAGATTCACATCAAATTTAGTGCTCTTGTTGAGAGGTATTTTACACTCAAGTGCTCATTAATTAATCAAAACACTTGAAACAACATTGCTATGGCAAGTTGTGGTGACGAAGTTCCTACAAATTTTGAAAGAGGATTGTCCTTAGAACATGCCAGAGAAATCAGAAAAGACAATGAAATTATGGAGTTGCGCACCATGCTAGAAGAAGTGATGAATTTTGTGTCAGGAAGTTCGAAGACCAAGAAGAAACATCACGCAATTGATGAAATTGAATCAAGTTCCAGTGATGAAAATACACGCAGTAGTGCACGCAAACCTAGGCGTGACTATGACACAAGTTCCAGTGAAGAAGATGACCGAAATAAGCATAAGAGGCGTGACAAACAGAAGGATGATGATCATATTTTAATGTTGGACGTTCCTGAGTTCAACGATAGTTTAGATCCAGAAATTTTCTTTGATTGGCTAAGGAGAACCAAAAGAATATTCAACTACAAGGACTATGATGATCATAAGGCCTTTAGAGTGGCAGAATTAAAACTAATATCTTATGCTAGCTTGTGGTATGAAGGATTTCAAAGAAAACGCAAAAAGGAAGGAAGATCAAAAATCTCTTCATGGCGCAAATTGAAGAGAGAATTGAGAAAAAAATTTGTACCACATTAGTATGAGCAGAACAAATTCCTAAAGATGCATACCCTGAAACAAGGACAGAAAAGTGTTGAGGAGTATATCAATGCTTTTGAAAAATTGATGATATTGTGTGACCTAAAAGAAAAGGATTGGGATTTGAAACTGACGCATGCTGAGTTTGCCTACAACAGATCACCTACTTATGCAACCAAACATTCACCTTTTGAAGTGGTTTATGGCATTAACCCTAAATTGCCAATTGATTTCATCTGTGTTCTTAAAGGTGAGTTGGTTCATAAAATTGCTTTGAAAAAAAATGAATATATGTAGAAATTACATGCACATATCAGAGCAACGAAAGGTGAATGATCAATATAAGAAGCAAGCCGATAAGCATAGGAACCCACACAAATTTCAAGAAGGAGATTTGGTTTGGTTACATCTCAGGAAGGAAAGGTTTCCTAATCACAGGGAATATAAATTGATGCCTAGATGTGATGGAACATTCAAAATTTTGAAAAAAGTTGGTGCTAATGCTTATCAACTTGAGTTACCAGGTGAATATGGGGTCCATGCTACTTTTAATATTGGTGATTTATCTCCATATGTGTCTGATGAACAACTTTGAAGTTTGAGGTCAAACTCTTTTGAAGAAGGGGAGGATGATACAAGTGCAAGCATCAGTGATATTAATTATATTAATGAAATAAGTGATGGTGATGGCAAATTTGAAGGTGGTGATGTCAATGGTGTCAATAGTAAGGATGATACCATAGGTGAAATAGTTGCTTATGGAAATATCAACCATATGGGTACATCAAGGGTAGGGATTTGCGTGTGCATGGTCACATGTCAATAATATGGCACGCATATCAAGGCAAGAATTGAGGATTTGGGGAACAAGATGGTTTTATCCTATGAGTTTTTTTCCCACAAGGTTTTACTCATTTTTAGCATTGAGTCTTTCGTTTCTTGTAGAGCCTTGGTCATTATACTTATGCTAAAATGCATGGAGGGCAGATTCTTGAAGTTTTCTTGATTAAAATATTGGATCTAGAAGCATTTCTTGAAGTTCTTGAAAGTTCTTGAAAACTTGCGCAAAAAAGAGACGATATGGGGCGTGATTTTTGCGATTTTTCCAAGATCTTGGACAGCAAGTATACTTGTATTTTTAGTTTAAAATATGATGATTATCTTGTTAATTAGTTATTTAGATAAGTTTTTAGGATATTTTCTTGATTTGTCAGTTAGTTAGAGTTTGTTACACAAGATAAGATCAAGTGCAAGTAGCATGATGAGGTGGCATGCTTATCTTTATCTTGTTAGTGTGTGAGGGACGAATTTCCTATGCTTTGTATGTGTATTTTAGTTGATTTAGGGTAGGATTTTGTTGATGATTATACCTATAAATAATCTCAACATTATTTTGTAATTAGTGAAGTTTGAGTTGAATATAAGTTTGTTTGTTTACTTGAAAACAAAAAATTCGAAAATTTAAGGAGTTGGTGATTAATTTTTTCTACTCTTCTGATTTAATTAGTAGCTTTGAGGGTGCTTAGGCTTTAATCAAAGGACTAATTGATCAACCTAAAATTAAGAATCTTGGTGACTTGGTCTTTATAGATTCGAAATTTTAGCTTATACCCTTGTCAGTTTTTGTTTACACGAAGATTCACATCAAGAAAGAAAGAAAAGACAAAGGTATGTCAATGTGAGACAAAACACGAACACAAGCACCAACAACAACAACTTCAAACGAGCCAATCAGCAGCTAGAGAGCCCCACGCGAGCGCCTAGGCGTTGGGGCTGCGTCGTGGCGCTCGGTCTTTGCCTTGGTGCCTAGCTACAAATTTCGGGACCCTCTTTGGGACCCACTTTGAATTTATGGGATTTGGTTTTTCGATATTCAAGAAAGATTTGCTTCACGTACTTCGACATTCCTCGCCACCATGTATCCAACATTTTCATCAAATTACCAAAATACTCCGAAAGACGAATCGCGTCAAGAATTACCATATTACCCCCGAAAGATGAATCGGGTCAAGAATTTACTGAAACTCCCCTAAAAGACGAATCGGGTCAAATTTTACCAAAATGCCCTCGAAAGACGAATTGTGTCAAAAATCGCTAAAGTGCCCTTGAAAGTCAAATCATGTCAAAACAAGTCAGAAGACTAAAAATAAAATTTCAACAAATCTGCAACATCATCACGTTTCTCTACAACCGAGCTGATTCTAAATCGGAAATGTTCAGATCGTTAGACGATCAATCTTAATCTATATATCTCCGGATCGTACAAACACTTTTCTGGAACCTCCTATACAATCACACGGCATCTGAAGGAGACCTTTCTTCATCCTCAAGATATGTAGCACTTTCTGAGGATCGGATGTATCATCTTGATGCACATAAAACTAACCTTTGTTTTTCAAGAACCAAGTACTTTAACTTTCATTTTACGAGACTAGTAGTCTCTACAAACTTAGTCAAAGTGAGGGCTAACTGTAGACACCTATTTTGGTCCCACCTAACGGTCGATGATTATCGTGTACCACATCGCAACAATGTCCGATTCTTGAAATTTGAGTGCGTGAAAATAAATAAATAAAACCATTGTCCATAGGGGTTAGACGATGATGAGTTATGACGGTTGAAATACGCTTAAAGTGATTTTCTTATATTCATCTTCATTTTATATTTCATTTTTCATTTCATTTTTACTTCATTAATTTAAATTTCATTTTCAAAAATATAATAAATTAAATTAAGCGTATGAATGTGACCGGATTTGACGAACCTTTTAGAAATCTTTGTTCGGATTATGGTAACTCTAGGTTATGGAAGTGTTTAAATGGTGTTATGGAAGTATGTTTTGTATATCTTCATAATATTTTGAAATATTTCGCTTTGTGGAAGAAAATATATGAAATAAGGAAGCACCAGAGATATTCCGCGTAAAAATGGAAATTCAAGGTGTTGTGCGCCATAGCGCGAGGGCAGCGCCCAGATGCGTATCATGAGCCAAGGCGCCAAAGGGCCCTGCGCCATAATGCTTAGTGGGTGTCCTGGCGTTTGTTGCGCATCCTGGCACTCGCTTCCTATGCCCTAGTGCTCACTAATGTCACTTCCAACACTATAAATACCCCCTCCTTCGACCTTCAATCATCAACTCACATCTTCACAACTTCTCACACTCTCTCTCTGACTCATCACTTTCTCTCTATGAAACTTCTCTCAGTTTTCGTGCCCTACTTTGGAAATCGTACCAAACACTTATTAATAATATTATTATTAAGGCTGTCCAAGCTCTCAGTTCTAAAGGGTCGTCGACTTGCATGAAAGGTACTTCGAATCAGGCTACCAACGTCGAAATCGTCTTAAGTTTTTCAAATGATTTAGTTTACATGTTTATTTGCTTTTGATTGCTTTATTAGATAATCGACATTTTATAATTAAATTCATTTTCATGTAACATTTACTAATTAATGATTCGACACTAAAATAAAATCAATCTTAAGAAAAAACTTTGCTTTAGATTTTATGTGATTCATGCTAGATGTTTAATGCTTCAATCACATAAAATTAATGCTTAGCTTAATAGAGCTAAAAGCATGTTTCCACTAATACAAGATTAAAATCAACTTAGGCGATCACCCATGCATGATAAAACAGAATCTATGTGTGCATTAACTAAAACCCGCCTAGCCTTATTTCCATAGGTGTTTGTAGGTTTAAACCGGAAATATGATTGCTATAATTCGATATTATGATTGTGAAATTACACATGAGAACAAGTAGAGGCCGCTATACGCGGGGGGACACTGTGGCCTATTGTTGTCCTTACCCTCGCCCCCGAATCCAGAGATATGAGACCCTCTTATACTTGGTTGTCATTTTGCCATTGGGCTATGACCTAATGGGATTTTGTTAGCTCCTGAAAGGAGGACGGTGGCAACTTCTCTACTTGGGTTTTGATATTCTAGACTCATTCCCGAAGCGAAGCATACTCACACTATGCAGATAAACTAACACAACATTCAATGTCCTGTAAGAAAGGGCATGTGGGCCTCCAAAGCCTCGGGCCCACACCATTTTTAGTGTCCTCTGTATCCATTTCTTTTCTTTGCATCTAGCCTGCACACACATCAGAACCAAGCTATAACCTGAATCAGCTAAAATTGACTAGCTAAGGAAAATTATGGCATAAACACACACCTTCCACGTCTTGAAGACCCATTCATATGTCTTAGTAGTCTCATGGGAAACTAGGGCACACCCAAGAAGTATGCCTTGACTGTGGTGATTAACACCAACAAAATTTGCAAATGGCAAATGATATTTATTGGTCAAATATGTAGCATCAAAACAGATGGCATCTCCAAAATCCTTATAAGTAGCCCTATAACATGCATCTACCCACATAATGTCCTGCAAATGACCCTCGGAATCCAACCTATCCATATGAAAGAACTTCTAGTTATCCTTTGCCATCTTTGCAAAATAATCCAACATCGCTTCCACGTCACCGTCCTCCATTTTCAGTCTCTTCTCCTCAGCTACATAATTCCTCATATCCCTTTGTGTACAACTCAACTCATCAAAACCATTATGCTGCTTAACAATAGAGCTATGAACTTCAGCTAACGGAATACCAACCGGAATATCATTTAAAAAAACCTTTTAACTTGGCTACTCATATTATAATTCCTATACATATGTATAAATCTAGTTTTCCGGAACTAAGAGGGACATGGTTCTTATGAATGTTAATCGCTTTATTCACAATCCACCTCCCATCTTTGTTCAAACTAGCTGGCATACATACAGGACATCCGCAATTCTTAGAGCTTCCCGGATTCAACGTATGATCCTCCTCCAACATAATAGAATAAGTGATTAATTGTTTCGCCTTGCTAGCACGTTGATTGGGCCTACCATAACATTCACAAGTCATCAAAATAGAACGCCTCTTTCCATGTTTATAATCCCTAGCATCGCAAGCAACCCTAAACCCTTCCTGCCAACCATACGTCTTATAATACTTATCAACTTCCTTTCAGGTCTCAAATGACATGCCAGTTCTAGGTGGAGGGACTACATTAACATTACCATAGACAACGACCTCACCCTCTTCCTCCAAATCTTCCTGTTTATACCCAACATCCTCACCATAAATAACAAAATTCAAATCAATGTCACCGGCTCCATTATCATGTTACATAGTTGATGCATTATTAGTCACTATTTGAGTTTTAAATTCAATGCATAAACGTGGTATGATGATTATCTATCCGATACGATGTTTGTTTTTTTTTCCTTGCTACTATAATTAATATTTTGTGCTACTGGTATATTATCCAAAACAACTCTAATATGAGGTTTATAGATACTATTATGATGTACATGACTTTTATTATGATGTATTATGATGTACATAGCTACTATTACGTATACACATTGACTATTATCAACAGCTGATACTACACATCCACCAAACTGACACAAATTAACCCTAAAATCGTAGAATCCAAACCCAGAAAATTAACATTACAACTTTTAGCACTATTAATGGATAATTCACACAATTATAAAACAAAGACCAATAAATTGAAACACTTATCGCACTTTTTGAGTTTGCAATTTGTTGACCCAAATTTGTTGACCAATAAAACTCAGTGAAACATGAATAATGCTTTCCCAAGTAAATTAATAAATCATGAGAAACATAAAAAGTGTCTGAAAAAATTAAGCGACCCAATGAAAAAGGAGGTAATGAAAATAAAATATGGAGGTAATGTAAATTATTTTACAAAAAGAAATTAGGGGAAAAAATTTTGTAGGAAACAAAAACTTTGATCAATAAAGTAAAAAGAAAAAAATGAAGGTCAAGCTATAATTAAAACACATAATATGTAGTTATAGTGGTTTTGGGCCCTCCACTAAAAGAAAATGCATGAAAAAAACCTTTGACGGTGGGTCCCACCAATTCAAAAGCACACCACAAAAGCAAAAAATTTGGGTTATGTGTTCATAACTGCTATGCAAAAAACATTTCTCATAAAATCCATGGTGAAGAGTTGAAGACTAATTACTTATTGATCTCTCTAAACACTTAACAATGTTCTTCAAAACTCAATCTTGAATAACTATTGTATGTTTCACACCAAAAAAGAATAATAATAATAATAATAATAATAATAATAATAATAATAATAATAATAATAATAATAATAATAATAATAATAATAATAATAATAATAATAATAATTTTATGTTTAGCAAAGCGGTTGAGCGACTCTTTCTCCATTCCCTACTTCACTCCTATCACTCCCACCAACAATATACCATGTGTATTCATCTTCTTCATAGACTGGAAAATCTCAAGTTCTGCCACCAATAATCTACCATGTGTATTTACTAACAATGATAATCCCAAGGAAGCAATTCGCCACCAAAGTCACTCACAAATTAGCACCATCTACCGATGGAGTGAACAAGCCTTGCTAGTTCTGCCTTTGGATTGGTGGTTCTAAGATATAATAATAATGTTACTCCGTCTTTTGTAGTAGGGAAAAAAATGCTTAATAGATGTTAGTAATTAAGAATCCACCATACAAATTGATTGCATCATTATAAAGCTTAATTTCAACGCACCAACGTATAATATCAAAGCTAAATTATGGTGTAAAAAAAATTAATAAATAAAAGGATTTTTATTATAATAAGTAGCTAATGTTTTCATTTATTTTTGTAAAGAAGTACCTAAAGAATTTATTTATTTATTTAAATGCCTAATACTTACATTTTTAATTTGTCAGATTTAGGTACTTGTTAGCGGTGAATAACAAAGAATCTTAAATGAATCATTTGAGGGGTCCACACTAGCATTTTTTTCCTTTTTTTTCCTGTTTTATTCTCTTTCTTCCTCAATTAAAGCTCCCATTTTTCCTTTGTTTATCTTTCTTCTTCCATTAAAGCTCTCATTGTTTTCCTTTCTTTCTCTTTTTTTCTCCATGCAATAAACCTCCATTAAAGCTCCCAGTTTATCCTTCATCTATTTCTTCCTCCATTAGAGCTCCCTTATTCTCGCTTTCTTTCCCTTTCTTGATCCATTAAACTTCATTAAGCTTGATATTTCATTGTCTCTAACTTCTTTAAGCTTGGCACCCTTCATTCTCACTTTTAGTACCCTCATTAATGTTATCATTCATACTCATCAATTTGACCTTCATTCCATTAAGCTAAGCTTGTTTTTCAACCCATGTGTGGTCACCTATGATATCACTTCTAAATGTTACAATAGGGACAAAAAGGCAGGAGCTCTCAAGCTCCTTACAAACAAGGAGGTATGGTGGAGGAAGGAAAATAAGAGAGAGAAAAATGTGGTTTAATAATGGAGGAAGAAAGAGATATATATATTAAAAAAAAAAGAGAAAACAAAGGTTTAGGAAGGAAGGGAAAATAAGAAGTTTATTAGAGGATTAACGAAAAAACAATTTTTTTTTTTGAAAAAAAAGACGTTTAATGGAGTAAGAAAGAGAAAGAAAGGAAAAAAAAGGGAGCTTTAATGGCGGAGTAAAATAAAAGAAGGGAATAATGGAAGCTTTAGTGGAGGAAGAAAGAAAAACAAAAGACAAAAAAGATGTTTAATGGAGGTTTAACTGAGAAGAAAGATAAAGAAGGGAAAAATAAAATTTAATGGAGGAAAAACTGAAAAGAAAGGTAAAAAAAGGTTTTTTTTTGTATTTTAGTACCTTTTATTTTCCAGTTACTTAATTTTAGTACCTTATGTTTTTTTATTTTTTATTTTAGTGCCTTATATTTTCAGAAAGTAAATAAATTGGTACATATTAACATATACCGTCAAAAACTCCATTTGGTGGGGCCCCTTTAGCTAATTAAGGTGCCTCCCTTTTCTCAACTAAACTCCATCATTATCTCACACACCTCTATAATCTTACAAATTCGTTTTAATTTTCATATCAACCCTAAAAAATCTCATTTAAACTTTAAACTTGTCTCCCCAAAGTTTGGATATCAATAGAATAACCCAAAAAATCCCCTAATTTTACAAATCAACTGAATATTCCCAATCAATTGAATAACCCCAAATTAATTAGAACCCTAAGTTTTAGAAGCTCAATCTAATTCGTGTACTACTTTACTAATTGTTTGTTGCAACTTATCATAAGAGAAAGGTTGATTTTCTATTTAATTTCGGAGTTTTAAATCATTAAAACCTTTTCACAAATCATTTGAAAAATCCTCAAATCAAATGTAAAACTTCAAGTCAATTAAAACTCTAACTTTTAGGTTGTTAATCTAATTTGTGTATATCCCTTGATTTTGTTTTTTCTTCAATTATGTGGAGAAAAATGGATTTCAAGCAACATTTATAGATTACAAAAACGTTTAATTGAGTATAATATAGATTAAATGAATGTTTAATGTAGTATATTATAGAGAGAAAAGTTGTTTTTGAGGAGAGAGAAGGAGAAAAGGTAGTGAATATAGTCGTTGGCGAGCCCCACTTGATGGATATTTTGATAGAATTTGTTAATAGTACCAATTTTGGTGTTTTTTGGAAAATAAGGTAATAAAATAAAAAAATAAAAATATAAGGTATTAAAACTCAAAAACTAGAAAATAAAAGGTACTAAAGTACAAAAAAAAAAAACCCTTAAAAAGTGGGGAAACTAAAAAGGATCAAAAGTGGCCCTACAAACGGACTTTTTAACGGAATTTCAAAACTCACCGTTAATAGGTACCTAAATTTAAGAATAATTTAAGTATTAGGTACTTAAATATATAAAAAAATTCATTAGGTAATTCTTTAAAAAAAAAAGTGGAAAATTTTCATAGTTTTTAGCAAAAAAATCCTAAATAAAAAATCAAAGCTGAATTCCCCATCTTGTCAAGTTGCAAATGATTAAAAGTTACAAAGAGTAATTAACAATCTCTCAAATGAATTGAACTGTATCAAAAATAGAAAAAGTATTTTTAAGGTGAATATAAAATATCAAATTGTAAATTGTCATAAGAGATTGATTTTGTTTTTTGCCAACAAAAATAAATAGTTGATTGTAGTGGAATTTGTGAAAAAAAATTTAGAGAAGAAAGAAGAGGTGTCATGGATGCGTTGGAGCAAAAAAGAGAGAAAATTTGGTATGCTATGTTGAAGTGTTAAATGCTATAAATTGTAATGTTTATAAATTGCTATCCAATCTCTGCTTCAAACTCTAGTCCCTCCTAAAAAAGTTATATTGCCAAACACCTTTATTTTTTGACATGGAGATTTGACTTGGTCTAATTTTTTTTAAGCTACATTAAAAGTTGTTCCCTTACCATACTCCTACCCACTTAGGGTATGTAATTTACTTCAGCTGAAATGAATTGAACTGAACTGATTTCAAATGAATTGATTGGAGCTTAAGTGAAGTGAACTGAATGTTTTTATTATGGTCTTTAAAGAAGAGATGAACTGAACTCAACTAACTGGAGCTAAACTGAACTGATTTCAAGTTGAAGTAAACAAGTCGTTAGTATGTGTATGTATATGGCATTATAGTTGAATGAGATAATACACATTTATTCTCTCTCAAAATACTCTCTTCTAAAACCCTATTTTTATAACAAATGTAACTAGTATATTATCTATACGATGCACGTTCGTAAACATATTTTCAAATTAGCAATAAAGATATACCCCATAATAAATAAATTGTACAATTTAATAATTTTAGCAAAATGTATTTATTGTACTAACAAAAAAAACAATATCTACTAAAATTACCAAACATATCAATATTATATCATTTAAATTAGTGAAATAACAGAATATTATTCCATCACAAATTTGCGACGGATTACAATTCCATCGCAATTTTGCGACGAAATATTGAAAAATATAGACAAAAAAGTTTAATTTTTGCTGGAAAAATTAATTTGCGACGGAATTTTCCATCGCAAAATAGAAAATATTGACAAAAATCCAATTGTTTACATAATTTGCGACGGAATTTTCCGGTATGCCACATTATTTGCCCCTTATATGGGCTGATAGATCCATAATCCATAATCCATTCAATTAAATCAGTTTGGGCCTTGTTGTGCTGGCCCATTTGCCTTTCATCCCTTTTTGGCATTTGGGGAGGGGGGGGGGGGGGGGGGGAATTGAAGAGTTTCAAATTTCCCCCCTTTTACCCCCTCCCCTCTTTCTTTAAATAGAGGTGAGGAGTAAAAAAAATTTTCATAGCCTTCATTGTGATTTTTATAGAGAGAAAGTAGTGAGAGAAAGTAATAGAAAGTTGAGAGCATCTCAAGAGGCGATTTCTTGTGAGTTCTTAGACAATTTCAGGCTGGTTTTAAGGCGATTTCAGGCGAAACTCAGGCAGTGAATAGTATTTTCAGACCTCTTTTCTTTTAGCAACTTCTTACTAAGGTAATTAGTACCTGATCCGGTCTCATTTCATTTTTCTTTATTTATTCTTTCCTTATATCATGTCTTCTAGTTCATCTTCTCCCCATAATGCAAGTAATCTGTTCTTAATTGTTCCTAGTAGTAATCCAGTAGAGATAGGTTAGGGTTCATCACTTGGCTCTCAATATTCTATTGCCCCAAATGTTCTTTCTTCATTGGGGTCACCTATTCTTCCATTCCTTCCTGTGCAGGAGGATATAGCAAGAACTAAACAAACAGTCTCACAGATCTTGACTAGCAAGGACCCAGCATACTCCATGGAAGAGATGGAGAGATCTGCGAATGAAGCCGAATCAGGACACTCGGCTACGGAATCAGAAACGGAGGTCACTACACGTCCTCACAAACCCACCACTTATCCCACACCTGAGACTGCCCTGATGAGATGGGATGCCATTAAGGACATTAACATTGTCCAGTATGGTAATTCTTTTATTAACCGCAAAAGTTTTCAACTTGTTTTCCCTAAGAAGGGAGATTATGGTTTAAATGTACCGGAGGGATGCTTCGGTGTCTATATGTCCATGATTGACATGGGCGTCTCCATCCCCTTTCTTCCTTACTTTTTAAATCTACATAATCGTTATGATTTAGGTTTATGCCAACTAACTCCGAACTCATGGCATCATATTGTAACCTATGCTGCTACTTGTAAATTAAATAACCTTAGGCCTTCTTCTGCTTTTGTACATATGCACAAATTAACTAATACCGTCGAATGTAAACAAGGTTGGTTTACACTAGCTAATGACGACAAGTACATTACTGCTATAGAGAAGTCTAACAAGGCTAGCTCTTAGCGAGGGGACATTGTCTTTATTAAATATGATGACCCTGAATTTGTGGCTAGAATGAATAAATGGAAATTAAGCCCCAAATTCAAAGGCAAAGTGACCAACCTTCCCAAACTAAACACCAATGAGTTAGCCATTTTAGACATCTTTAGGAAAACAACTGCTAAATGGAAAGGAATGCGTTTTGAGATTCCTTCCAAATGGATTCCCTTCAAATACCTTTTCACTAACTACAAGTCTCTATAAGCTTGTGGGTTAGTGTATGGTGGTAATGCTGGTAGGTTTCCCTTTTTTTTATGATATTCCTTTATTAACTTTGTTATTGAATTTGTCTAAGTATATATATCCCGGTCTTCTATTTTACAGAGAAAGCTTTGATCGAATTGCCTGACGAGAAAAAAGGAAAAATGGAGCAAGCCGAGTTTCTTCATCGTCTGGCACAGTCAAAAGAAAAGATGCCTCTTCAAAAGAGGCAATCTACCGAGGTATGGACATCGGACTTGCCAAAAGTCATAAGTCCTTCATTTCATTCGGCTTCTTTTTTTTCATGTTATTATTATTATTATTATTATTATTATTATTATTATTATTATTATTATTATTATTTATTTTATTTTTTTTAAAATAGCAAAGCTCTCTATAGACAATGTTGATGTAGAATGAGTTCCTGGTAGGGTCTCTTCAACTGAATACGTGGAGAGGGAACTAGAGGGCTACACTTCGGACGGACAGGTGTTGGCTTGTTCGCTTCCTGATGGCACGGACCTTGATTCCTGCAAAACAAGGGAATAAAATCCTCGTAGGATTTTTTCCCCCTCCGATGCTTAAGTAAGTATTTGTATGAGGATTAAGGCAAATTAACAATAATTAACAACTTGGTAATCTAGAGAGGGAAACTAGTGAGAGAAATTCTCTTAGTATGATGTAAGAATGAATGAAGATTGAATATTGAATGTTGAATGCCCCCAAAATGATGATTTTGAGGGGTATTTATAGCCTCTAGGTTTGGAGGCCAACAAATAGGACGATGACATTTGTCATCGTCTAATTGGTTCATACTTGATCAAGCCTTATGGGCTTTTACATTCAAGCCTCAAGGCCCAAATTCCTCCTTTTTTCCTACCTTGTAACCTCAAATAGGATTACGACACGTGGCAGAGGTTTCTCTTCTTTTCAGTATTTATTGTGGACACGTGGCCCAATCTTACAACGACACATGGCCGTGTGGAGCCCCCCTTTGTGGTCTAGTCATTGCTAGTTGGCAGTGCCACTTGGTCTTTTAGTAAACATGTGGCCCAGTATTATGCTGACACGTGGTATGAAATCACATGCCACATCATTTGCCCCTCAGTTGGGTGTTTGGATCCATAATCCATGCCCCAACTGACGTCTCTTTTCCTTTCGGAAGTTATTTTGTAACTTTCCTTAGTAGTTATTAATGCCGCAACCACCCCCTTTGGTTTTTTTGGGGGGAAATTCAAATTTGAAGGTAGATTTTACTTTTGTGCCCCTTCAAATTTCTATATATATAGAATGATTGAAAATGATTGTTTCACAATCATTTTATTTCACTTTCTCTCGCTAAAAGTTCCCAAGATTTCTCTCAAACTCCCAAGAAACTTCAAAGGCGATTTCCAGCGACTTGTGCTGCAATTTCCGGCGAGTTGGTACGACAGTTTCCGGTGTGAACAGTAGATCCTAGTTGNGTGAACATTAGATCCTAGTTGTCTTCTCTTTTTCAGGTATTTACCTGAATTCTTTTTCTTTCTTGTTTTTCCTTTACTTCTTTGTCTTTATTTTCCTTTGAATCTATCAACGGCTTCTTCATCCTCTTCTTCCCCAAATAATAACGAGAACTCTATTAAATTACTTCCTTCTCCTCGTACTACTTCTTCTGTTAGAACTCAATCTTCTGTTGTTCCTGATCACTTATTGTCTGGGTCTTTCCTACTTCCTTCTCTTCCTGTGCAGGAAGTTTCAATGGCAACAGTTAAGTAAACTGCCTATAAAGAAACTGCTACTTTGAGAGTTCCAGCATCTGAAGTTTCAGATGTGAATCCTCTTGATCAGCAAGATCCTACTCGCCAGGTTGAGGGAAGAGACGATGCTGAAGCTGCAAAGGAAGCTCCTGAGGAGGAAGTAAGGGAGATTCCTACTAGAAAGAGAGAGGCTTCTGAGGCTACCACTTCCAAGCCTAAGAAGAAGAGAGGTGCCTATCCTGGTGCTGATGATGTAGTCATGTCTGATGAATATGTAGATGGTGCAAAAAAGGATAACTAAGTAGTGACTTGATTTTGAATAATGAGTATTTCAAGCTGATCATCCCTAACAAGGGGGATACCATTTTGGATGCCCCTTAGGACTGCTTCCCTGTTTATAGTGAAGTTATTGAGCTAGGGCTTAGGTTCCCCACTTCCTTATTCATTTTTAATCTCTTCAAAAAATATGACATTGGCCTATGTCAACTTACTCCCAATTCTTGGGTTCACATAATGTCTTATGTGACTTCTTGTCGCCTTAGGGGAGTGAAAGCTTCTTCTAAGGTCTTCCTTCATCTTCACCATCTCTCAAAAGCCTCCCACTGCAAACGTGGGTTGTTCTGTCTAAAAAACAGTGAGGGGTTACTCACTTGTGTAGAGAAAGCCAACAAGGTTCCCAACTGGAGGAACCATTTCGTGTTTATGAAGTCTCATGACAAAAAACTGGTAGAAGTGTTGAAAAAATAGAATACTTTTCCAAAGGGCCTAGGAAGATCCTTTGAGCTTCCTAGATTGTGTGATAATAAGCACCAAAACTTAGAGTACTTCAGATCTACCACAGTGGAGATCAAGAAACAATCTTTGACAATTCCCTTCAATTGGATCCCCTTTAGCGAGTTCTTCTTAGATCGCAACTTCCTTGTTGCTGCTGGTGTAATTTATGGGGATGAGTATAACTAGGGTAATTTTTGCTTTATTATTTAATACTGAACCTCTGTTTCTTTTCTCCACTTATCTAACCAAGTGTCTTATCTTTTTGCAGAATAAGCTCTTACTGACCTTCCTCCATAGAAAAAAGGAAGCATGAATCAAAAAGATTTCTGGAAGCAAGTTTATCAAAAGCTGGGGGAGGATACTTCCTCGAAGAAGGGGAAGACTCAGGTATTTCATCTTTACATCTTTGAAAAACTTAAGGCTTGCATTTTTAGTTTCATATTATATTATTAATTGTTTTTTATACTTATCAATCATATTGACATAGACTTCCTCACTTAGAGTCTTCCCACTTTGCCGGCTTGAACGCAAGCGGGCACTAAATGGGGAAGTTAGGTATTTAAACATTTCCTCTTAGGAACGTTATTAGGGACTTCCCTACTTAGAGACTGTAATCCCCCGCATTTTAAGACTTTATATTATATTTTTATACGATTATAATATATAGTTTTATGAATTTCGGAAAATAAAGTCTATTTATATTTTATGGCTTAAAATAATTTATTTTACATAAGGTTTTATTAGGAATAGTAATTATTTTTAAAGGAGGTTTTGAGTATTTAAATTTAATTTTCAAAAATAGCAAAAATAATTATGGGTTTTATTTTAATTATTTTCGGACCATATTAGGCCCAAAATGGGGTATTTTCGGTTTTCCAAGGCCCATAAATATTTTTATGGCCAAAACTATTTTCTAAATTATTTATTTTAACTACCTAGATATTTTGTATCTTTTAGTTAGGATAAATTTCAGATTTTACAAAAGATAAACATATCCAAAATTATCCTACACAATTTAGATCTTATACAAAAAAAAAAAAAGAATCAAAACTTTATGTTTTCACTTTGATTTGGCCGAAATTCCTTAAGCCCATATACCCTATATATAGCTCTCTGGTTCATCAAATTTTAACTTCTAAAAACCCTTCCAAAATACGAAAAGAAAAAAAAAACCGCAGCCCAAAAACCGCAGCAAAGTACACAAACAGAAAAAAAATAAAACTGCAGTTTTCCCCTTCGTGGAACCAACTTTGAGCCACCACCACAACCACCACAGTTTACACCTGCCGCCACAACCACCACCACGTGACAGCCCTTGCTGCACTCTACCACCAGGTACCAAGATCCGCCACCCATGCAGCCACCAAGGTGGCCAAAAACCACCTCAAAGTAGCCCACTCACCATGGTTTTCGAAAATAAGAAAAAGAGAGAAAAAAATTATTTTTCCTTCCAAATTATTTTTAAAAAAATCGAAAAAGTGTTTCCCTAATGTTTTTCAGTAAATAAAAAGTGTTTTGATGTTTTCAAATTATTTTTAAAAATTAGTTTGGTAATTTTTATTTAATAGATTAGTTTATGTCAAAAATTGGATTTTTAATAAAACAAATCATAGAAATTATAAATAATCGAAATTTATGCACGAAAAATTATTTTAGAGGCTGTATATTAGTTATATAATGTTCATATGAGGTTAGTCGAATTTCTAATGGTATTTTTGTATTTTTAATGCAAGGAGGAGAATTTTCCGAAGTGCAGTTTTAATTAAGAAGGAAATTTAGCGAGCAAGGTATGTGCGACATATCAAAGACCTAATAGCAAGAAAAATTAGGTTTAGTATTATAGTATGTCGTGTTAAATTATTGGAGCAAGAAAACAATCATGCAAGCCCCATGAATTTTATAGTGTTGAACCGAAAATCTGCTGANGAAAACTATCATGCAAGCCCCCATGAATTTTATAGTGTTGAACCGAAAATCTGCTGGTTTATGTGTAAAATTTGTTATATGAGGTTAAAGTGTTGAAGTATGCTCGTAAAAATTATTTTAGACTTATTGTGATGTATGTGAAGTTTAGTTAAATTCTCGTACTTTAACATGAAATATAGCATGGTCAAATAATTTTATTAGTCGGTTTTCAGTTTTGCGGTTTTTACCGAAAAATATTGTTTCAGAAAGGTCTAAAGGTCGAATCTGACTATGAGATTATTTTTAATGTATTCCAGAAGAATAATATGATTTATAGAGTTGGTTTCTCATTAAAAGGTTTTCCAATATTTTTAAATAATTTTTAGATTGGTTTTAGACAGATTGGACTGTTTTCAAAAATAAATCTTTTAAAATATTTAAAAAACGTGAACTAAGTTTCTAAGGTTGTTACTGTTAATAGGAGAATAAAAGTGAATTATAAAATGGGTTTCATGACCTAGAGAATTTATAGGTAATAGCTTGGATTTTAATTGTTTTATCGCGTTTTTAGGGTTTCTAGTTTAAATCTACTAAAATTCACATAGGCCTTATCTAGCCACGAGATTTGGTTTGAGACTGTATTTTAGGCAGTAAAAGGTTTTGGAAAGTGTTTTCGAACCTATTTAATTTTTATATTATTTTCAGATTTATTTCTATTTCTATTGCCTAGTTTTAAACAAATTTTTTCCAAAAAAATAAATTTCTAAGATAAGAAGTTTCTAAAACGTTTCGAAGGTCAATTACTATTAATGGAAGGTTACAAAAGAGGAAAGAGTCATTAACAAGTGTTGGTTAATGTTTGAGGTTTTCTATGTTGTTTATGTATGTTTCGAAGTCTGACGGTGTATGTTTGACTTTTCGGTCGTTGTTTTAGTTATGTTTGAATTCTGGACAGTAGCTATATGAAGGTTTAATGTGAGGGTTAAAGTCTAAAATGACATGTTTAAGTGTTTTGAAGTTTGTTCATGAGTTAAATGCTTCTATGCATGTTTTGAGCAAGTTTTGACCATAAGAGTCATGTTTACAAGACAAATCAAAGTTAAATGCTTATTAAGTCAAAGTTAAATAAATTCGAGTAAAGCAAAGTTAAGTAAACAATTATGAGCAAGTTATTTTTAAAGGAACGTGAGTACTCATTCAGGCCAAATGAGGTTACCATACGGGGGAGGTATGTATTGCCTTAACGCTGTACTTCCATAGTGGAGTGTGACGATGCTTCACTGTTTAGTTCTGGAATTCCAAAAGAGTTAAAGAGTTAAGTTTGGACATGGGGTGGATGGAGACCATGTACCACTGTTTTTGAAAGACTAGCTATCTTTCTGTTAGAGTTCGGATTGTACGGGGAGCGCTACCTACTTGGTTGACGACCGTCTTTCCAAAGAGCCCGTTCACGTTTCCTATATCCTTTTCGAAGCAAGAAGTTATAATCAAGATGAAGAATTTTGAATTTATGGGTCATGAGTCTTAATTTGGAATGAGGGTCTTGTTATGTGTATTTTGTATGCTATGTGTGTGTCTTCGTGTTGTTATGTTTTTGCTATGTTGTGCATACTCAGCAGTGGTTGCTGACACATATATATTTCCATGTTTTTCTTGTTCTGTTTGCTTGTTAAGCAGAATAACTGCAGGTTGTTGAGCATATGCATGGTGAAGGGATTTTTCGAGAGGAGTGGATACTATTTGTTAGTTGTTTTGACTTTAGATTTTTCTAGTGGTTTGGAATAAGGGCTGTGATGGTTCCAAGTTGTTAATTTAATGTTTGACTTAGTTGTAAAGACTTCCGCTGTGAGTTGTTTGACTTTTATAAAATGGTTTTAGTAAAGTGTGTTGTTTTACCTTAGCCTTAGCGTTGCAATTAGTTTTCATAATTAGTTGTGACGTGGCGGTAACATGCTCAAGTTCCTCTTGTGTTTATAGGTTTGAGGTAAGTTAGAAAGTGAGGAATTTGGGGGTGTTACAGACTTCCCACTTTGCCGACTTAAACGCAGGTGGGCACTAAGTAGGGAAGTTGTATAATAGTTAGAAGCCTTCCCTCTCCATAGGAAGTTTAAAACTTTACTTTTACTTAGGAAATATGTGTAGACTTCCTTTTATTGGAAGTTCCTCCCTTGTAGGAAGCTAGAATATTTAAGACTTCCCCTTAAGAAGTTTTAGGATCATACTTTCCCTTAGGAAGTATATTTAGACTTCCCTTCACAGGAAGCCTCTTCCCCTTAGGAAGTTAGAATGACTTTAGAGTTCCCCTCTTTGTGTCCATGTGCGTTCAACTCGGCAAAGTGGGAAGTCTTTGACTTCCTTGTTTGCCAGGTTGAAAATAGAACGGCACAAGGAGGGGAAGTCCTTTTACTTCCCCTTAGGAAGCTTTTAAGATCATACTTCCCCTTAGGAAGTATGTTTAGACTTCCTTTTATAGGAAGTATATTTAGACTTCCTTTTATAGGAAGTCTCTTCCCTTAGGAAGTTAGAATTTTTTGACTTCTCTCCTTTGTATCCATATGCGTTAAACTCGACAAAGTGGGAAGTCCTTGTTTGCCGGGTTGAACGTACAATGACATAAGGAGGGGAAGTCCCTTTTACTTTCCCTTAGGAAGCTTTTAAGATCATACTTCCCCTTAGGAAGTATGTTTATACTTCCTTTAATAGGAAGTATCTTCCCTTAGGAAGTTTAAATAACTTTAGAGTTCCCCCCTTGGTGTCCGTGAGCGTTCAACACGGCAAAGTGGGAAGTGTTTGACTTCCTTGTTTGCCGGGTTGAACGTACAATGGCATAAGGAGGGGAAGTCTTTTTACTTCCCCTTAGGAAGCATTTAAAATCATACTTCCCCTTCTTCCTTTCATAGGAAGTTAGAATTTTTTTAGACTTCCCTCCTTTGTGTCCATGTGCGTTCAATTCGGCAAAGTGGGAAGTCTTTGACTTCCTTGTTTGCCGGGTTGAACGTACAATGGCATAAGGAGGGGAAGTCCCTTTTACTTCCCCTTAGGAAGCTTTTAAGTTCATACTTCCCCTTAGGAAGTATGTTTAGACTTCCTTGGAGTTCCCCCCTTCGTGTCTATGTGCGTTCATTTCGGCAAAGTGGGAAGCCTTTGACTTCCTTGTTTGCCGGGTTGAACTTAAAATGGCACTAAAGGGGGAAGTCTTTTTACTTCCACTTAGGAAGCTTTAGGTTCCTACTTCCCCTTACGAAGTATTAGTTCACCAACTCCCCTTTGGAAAATTAAATATGACACATCCTGTTAGGAAGTATCAATTCATTACTTACCCTTAGGAAGTTTTAATTTAGCACTTCCATTTAGTAAGTATTAATTCATTACTTCCCCTCAGGAAGATTTAATATGACACTTCCCCTTAGGAAGTATTAATTCAACTTCCCTCTTTTGTGTCATTGTACGTTCAACTCGGCAAACTAGGAAGCTTAGGCTTTGGAAGTTGCAAGTTGAACCTAGGTAGGCACAAGAGAGGAAGTATTGTTTAATGTCTCCACCTAGGAAGTTGCAAGCAGAGGCTTCCCCACTTTGTGTCTATGTACGTTCAAGTCGGCAAACTAGGATGTACACAAAATGGGAAATTATTGGTTTTGCTCTGAAAGTTGTTCATCTTAGTAGGATCTGTTTGATATTCCTTTATACTCTTCTAACACTGTTACTTTTCAGGAGACAAGCAAGCTTTCTGGGAGGAAGCCAAAACCCTCCAACAAGAGGAAGAAGGAGGAAGTACCAGAAGCACAGGGTACAAGCTCAAAGAAGAGCAGAAGAAAGGGTGCTTCCTCCAATGCTGCTGCTACTCCAATTGAGATTACTGGGTTAAGTCCCCACAAATTCCTCCCTTTCTAGAAAGAGTGCCTTTGTGATTGGGGAGAGTGATTTCATGATAGGGGTGAGGAACAGAACTCGTCCGATTGAACAAGGTAACCCTTTGGAGAGTGACAATGGGTTGGTTGATCCTTTGACTGCCTTAACCATTCTCCAGAAGGAAAGAATTTCTGCCACTCCCCTCAACACAATGCCTGCTTCCGAATCAGCTGGCAATTCTGAACCTCCTTCCTCTCCTCCTGATGAGGATCCTGATCTTGGTCTCTCCAAATATGTTGAGAGAAACATCCCTGAAAGTGTTAAGGCACAGGCTAGAGCTTCTGGGGGTAAGTTTAGTCATAGATTCTGTCATACTATACTCTCATCTTCAGATACCATTAACTCTCCTAGGAACCCTAATGCCATAGTTTTACCGGTTCCCATAACAGATGAGGCTGAATCCCCCAACTTCCTTGATGGTGAGGAGGATCTCCCGTCAACCAGCAAAAAATATGACTCCAACTACAAAAGGGGGTTGATTAGGGAGATCTTAAGCTGTGGAGAACTTGAGTACAAAGAGCCACTCAAGGGATCTGTTAGAGGCCACCTTCTTCCCATCTTCAATAACCTTTCTGAGGTATGCTTCCAACAAATGTTTTCTTTTCTATTCTCTTCCCATTATTATTATTTTATCAACTAACTCTTTGTTTCACTTCTCTTACAATCTATGTTCCGTCTGGAACACTTGGCCAAACTCTATGGATCCATGAAGGCTGAAAACAAAGAGTGTATGGAGTTCTATGACAAAGCTGCTACTTATGTAGTGGCTCAAACAAATAAGATTGAGGCCAAATGGCAACATGCAATGAATGCTCTCTCCAGATATCTCAACAAAACCAAGGAAGACTACCAAGTAGTCTTGGAGAGGAGCATGGAACTGGCTAACCAGATCCATGCTGACAAAGAGACTGTGGAGAAGGCTTCTGCTGTCATTGCTAACCAAGGCCGCGTTGAAAAAGACGCCAAGGATGCCAAGGAAGAGGCCAAAAGACTTAGAGAGGATGTGGATGACCTGAAGAGGAAGCTCAAGGAAGCTGAGGAGGAAAAGGAGAAGTTGAAAAATGAAAAGGAAGAGGCTGAACAAAAGATCTCAACCACTGCTGTTGAGAAGTACATGGAGGGCCAAGCTTTCCTTAAAGAGATGTGCTTAGAAGCTTGGGGAATAGGGTTAGAGGAATATCTAGCCTTTGACTCCTTTGAAAGAAGATTGAACTATGTCAACATGGTTCATATCAAAAAACAAGCTAAAGCAACTCAGCCTCCTTCCTTTGATTATTCAGAAGAAGAAGAAATTCAAGAAGGGAGTGAAGATGAAGAAGAAGAGAGTTTTGAGAAGGAGAAGCAAGAAGAAGATGAGAAGAGCAAAGAAGCTTCAGAAGTCCATAATGACAAATATCAACGCTCATGCTGATCTTATTCAAAATTTTAATGATTGTGTTTAATTTTCTTTGAACAATATTAGCTTAGAATGATTGGAATAGTGATTTGAGTAGGAACACTTTTAAAGTGTTTCTTGTAATATTTGATTTAAATTTCTTTTAATGAGATCTTTGTTCTAACTCTTAAATCTTGAAGCTTGATTTCTTTACACAAGAATATGAACTCTTGGTTCATCTTCTCAAGGTTCCCCATGGGATCTTAGGAACTTTAATTATGTTTTCCCTTTGGAACTTAGTAAGGTTCCCCATGGGATCTTAGGAACTTTAATTATGTTTTCCCTTAGGAAGTTCATAACTAACCCACCAACGGGACTTCTTATTGTTCCCTATGGAGAACACTTGCTCATAAGGAGTATTTTAAATGTAACTTTGAAATTTTATCTCCTTTGTCCATTTATGATAGGCTTGTAGGGTTCTCTTTCCCCCAAATTAAGCTTCAAGTTAACCAGGATCAGCCTTTTGCTGAGATCCCTAAGTTTACTAGAAGTCCTAGATTTGATTGCCCTTAAACTTAAGGAATCAAAGCAAGTATTATAGCTTTTTAATCTTAATGCCCTAAGCATTTTCAAGGACTCTTAGTCACATTTTTAAGACACTTGGTCTAATTGTAAGACCCTTAGTCCCACTTTTAAGACACTTGGTCTAATTGTAAGACCCTTAGTCCTACTTCCTTTGTCTTAAGTCTCTTTTTGCTTAAGTAACAAAGTATGACTTTGGGATCTTGCCCTAGTCCTGCCCTAATGGGAAGTCATAAGATTCTCCAGGGCTCTAGGGTCCTACCTAGCCTTGCTTAATAAGCAAAATAAAATGTAATAAGCTAAATAATCACACATGCAAAAATAGAGTTTTCATTAATTATGGCCTGTAGCCAATTTTAATACAAATGTAAACTCAAGTTTCTATATAAAAGATCAACTTGGACCTTATTTATATGGCCGTAGCCTATTCATCTGATTCCGTAAATCAGGATTACATGTAAAACCTCTTTAAGTTATTAGCATTCCATGTTCGTGGCAGTTCATAACCATCCAAACTCTTGAGTCGATAAGTACCATCTCGAACAATTTCCACAATCTCGTAGGGACCTTCCGAATTCGGAGTCAACTTGCCTTGCTCATTTGCCCTTCCTATGGCTTCCATTTTCCTCAAAACTAGATCTCCAAGCTTCATGGGCCTATTATTAACCCTTTTATTATGTTCTCTAGCCATCCGAAGCTTGTAGAATTGTTGTCTAAGCAAGGCATTACCTCTCACCTAAGGTAAGGTATGAAGAGCAGCTTTCATCAATTCCCAATTCGCATCTTCATTATACAGCATCACTCGGAGAGTAGGTTCACACATTTATATGGGAAGAACAGCTTCAGCTCCATACAACAACATAAAGGGAGTTTCTCTGGTTGAGCTCTTGACGGTGATTCTTATCGACCATAAGACATTGTATAATTCATCGACCCATAATCCTTTAGCCTTCTCAAGCTTCTTCCTCAGTCCATCACCGATTATCTTATTGAAAGCTTCAACTTGTCCGTTGGCTTGAGGATAGCTTACGGAAGCAAAGTTAGCAGAGATGTCCTGGTCTTCTAAGCATTTTCTCAATTGCGGTGTCTCGAACAGTGGACCGTTATCAAACACAATAGATTGCGAAACTCCAAATCGTGTGATGAGGTTCTTCCATATAAAAAACTGTACATCCGAGTGTTTGATATTCTTCATTGGCTCTGCCTCCACCCATTTTTTAAAGTAGTACATAGCTATCAACACATACTTTCTTTGCCCCGAGGCCTGAGGGTATGCACCAAGGATGTCCATGCCCCACTTGGCAAAAGGAAGTGGACTAATGATTGGGCTTGAAACATTAGCTGGTTGGTGGTGCAAATTTCCATACAACTGACATTTCTTACACTTCTTGACGTAATTCATTATAGCATCTTGCCTCATTTTCAGCTAAGGCTCGTCCCCCTATATGAGACCCACAAAAGCCCTCATGAATGTCTTCCAAAACTTCTTTACCTTGCTCGGGAGTGATGCATTTAAATAGTGGATGAGTGAACGATTTCTTGTATAATTTCCCTTGCCATAGCACAAACCACGCATCTCTTGCCTTGACATACTTAGCTTGTCGTGCATCGGCTGGCAAGGTTCCATTTGTTTTATAAGCGATAATTTCATCCATCCAGGTACTTCCTATACTAATGAAGTTTACATCTCTTTCCTTGTCAATACTCTTCTTTTCCTTAACTTCCCAAAAATCAGTTCGGGGTGAGTCTCCTATAGCAGAACTAGCTAACTTGGACAGGGCGTCAGCCTGATTGTTCTCGGATCGGGGAACTTGCATTAACTCAAAACTTTCCAGATCGTTAACTTCTTTTTGCAACATTTGCAAATACTTGCTCATGCCCTCATCGTGGGCTTCATAGTCTCCCAAGTATTGACTCACAATCAGTTGTGAATCAGACATAGCCTCTATCTTCCTAGCACCAGCGGCTTTACACATCTTAATTCCTGCAATTAAGGCCTCATACTCAGCTTCATTGTCCGAAGTTTGAAATTTGAACCTCATTGCATATTCGTGCAAATCTCCTTCAGGAGATTTGCATATGATTCCCGCTCTACACCCATTTTGGGTGGATGATCCATCAACATGTAGTCTCCAGTGGTCAATACTTGGCTTCTCAATCTGTGGCCTGGTCATTTCAACAATGAAGTCGGCAAACGCTTGTCCCTTAATCGCATGGAATTTAAAGAGGCAGCTTATGGAAATAGAACATGCATGAATTATGTAAAAATGGACTTCAATTAGGTTTGTAAGTAAAAAGCATGGAATTTAAAATTAAAAAGGTACGGATAAAGCAGTAACCTCATGTACGCTTGCAACACTGACAAAGACAACATCTCCCCAATGAGGAAATCATAAACATCAGCTTTCGTTACACATGTCTCAGCATCCTCAAAGTAGAGGAATTGATCCTTGCTCAACCACACCTTTAAAGGATTCTCTTCCGGCGCATCTTTGGTGCATTCATGTAGCCACTGACACGAGGGTGACACATTTTTTTACACCTCATCTTCATCTTCCTTGTTTGAACCTTTCGAGGAAATCTTGTTGTTCGGGCCATCCTTTTGTTCTTTTGCGGAATCTCTGTTCCGGTGTTGTTGTTCTTGTTCTCTTTCAGCTCTCCCCTTTATTCACATTAACATATATATGAGAACGACAATAAAAAGGATTAAAACGATAATTGGAGAATTAGTATTAATCAATTTTATTTAAGGGTTTTAATCACCTCTTCTGGAAACCGCACCCATTTCCTAGGCCACGTTACAAAACTCCCTCGTGCTTCTCCCAAAGTATTCAATCCCCACTCTGGCCGCGGAAGGGGAAGTATTACATCTTCCCATCCGTCTACAATTGAATCAACCGAAACGTTACAATTGCCTACAGCAACAGCTTGGAGATGCGAGACTTGGTCCTGGACAGTTGGTTGCAGATGGCCAAATGCAACGACCAGTAAACCATCATTTCCACCTCGTGGATGCCGGAGAAGCATTGTGCATGGTGTTTCCTCCTGCAAAATAATTACAGTTGACGGCCATATGATAAAAAAAAAAAGTTAAAAGTATTAAAAAATGAAGTGTAAAGTATTAAAAAATGACGGTAAATGTATGAAAAAAGTTAGCAAACATTACCTCCACATCTGGAATGGGAGGCTCACTTGAAGATCGTGAAGTCTGTTTTCTCCGGCTTGACTTGTCATGAACTTCATCTTCATTAGGTGAATCTACATCAAGAATTCCCACCTTCTCACATAGAGCTTTGAACTTTTCTTTAACCAACTCCTCCACCATTTTTTCCATTTCTGGACTCATCTTCGTTTTTGAAGAACTACTTCTTGACTTGTCTTGTGGAAATGCCTTTCGCTTACCTAAACGTACACCTCCCAAACCTTTCACACGTCCTGCGTGATCCGGGGGAAGTCCTGCCGCAGGGGTAGGATTCTGACCTTGAGATTCACCCTCGTTGTTCGTTCCAAGCTGTGTTATAGATACAAAATTGAATGTTGATATTATGTTCAATCAAGTACTATTGATGTTCTATTTTAATTGAATCTTAGTTTTATGTTATACTTTAATTCAATCTTGATATTAGACAAAGTAAATAGGAATGGGTACGATTTCTCAAAATTAGTTGGCATGAAATAGGTAGTAGCTACAAATCAAACGAAAAATCACAACAATCAAACGAAGAATAGCAAAAATGAAAATAGCCAAAAACAAACGAAAATACCAAAAATCAAACAAAAATGGCAAAAAATGAAACGAATTTCTTACCACAACATCTACCACTTTCTTCGACTCAGGGTCTACAATCACTCGCCTCCCACTTGCATCTCGAGCATGTAAAGAACAATACCAATCTACCACGCGATTGGAGCCAATTACCGTAACAGATGAAGAAGAGGTCGCTTCCTTGTCACCAACACAAGACACCACCTTTTCATAAAAACCTTCTTCTTTCCAATCATCTTTTGACCGCTCATACGGTTTTCTGCCCCATGCGGTGATAGGCCTTCTTCTGCGAGGCACTTTGTGAAGCAATAGCGCGTTTTTCCTGTCCAAATCAAAAGGCAAATGATGGTTAGTAAAACATAGGATTAATGTAACAACAGATACGATGGTTAGTGATATACTTACTACTTGCTCCGGAGCTGTCTTCTTCGCAACAAAGGCCTCCCATTCTTTGCTAGATATGTGAGGGTAAATATCGTATGGCATCTTATTAGCTTCCTTCTTTGATCGCTTCCTTTTTTTGGTGATCCACCCACTCACAAGTTTAGACTTAAAATCTCTAAATCTTTCCGCAACGGCCGAGAGAAAAAGTTGCCTCTTAGCCTCATCAACTTCGATATGGAACAAATTCTACATAAAACAAAAATGTTTCAGCATATACTACATTAAAGTTAAGCCAATATGCCAGTCAAACCATAAATATAAACATCTTCTACACATAACAAGGACATACCACAGTATCTTGCCACATAGATGCTTTCAAGCCATCCTCCACGTCTTCCCACTTCAGCAAAATAGATAGCTTTCTCATACAAATGCCGATATGTATGCTATACATTTTTCGCCACTCACCGCATGGTTGGCCAGCATTATTGTACTCGAGATACATTGGTGTAGTCGACTTCACACCCCTAGACGGACCTCTTCCTCTCCTGTTGCACAAGGACTTCGTCACACCCCTGTCAGCAGAAGATGCCTGCTGACCAGCAGCCTGATCAGGTGTGGAATCAGGTTGCTCAACAGCAGCCTGATCAGGTGCGGAATGAGGCTGCTGAGATGATGTATGCTGTGGCTGACTGGGGGCAGTTTTAGGGGCTGCAATTTCATAACCCATTTATGCACAAGACTTTTGATCTTGATAAGTGGTCCAAAATGAGTACCCATTTATATCATAACCCTCATAATTTGTAACGGTTTCCCGAGGACCATAAGCTAACCACTTCACCATTTCAGTCACACCCTGCAGATTCTCCACAACAACTCGGTTGTGAAACCACTCAATAAATGTCTTATTATGCAAATTAGACAATGCCCTTTCAGATATCCCTGGATTTTGAGTCTTTAAGATCTGCCCTTTCAGATATGATGTAACACATACAAATGAGCTTGGTTGACGACTGTCAGATTCGCCAAACTCGTTCTTGACCCAATAGTACCCTTCCCGTCAAGCCTCCATTCATGACGTGTTTTAGGCAAACCAATAGGATGTGCACCTGCAACGTATTCTGCTATGAAATTTCCGACCTCATCACTGATGACCCCTTGAACAATACTAGATTCTGGTCTTGCAGGATTCGTCACCTTGTTACCTAAGACCCCCATATGTCTTTCATAAAGATAGCACCATCTCAAGAACACGGGACATAGAACCTTAATCTCACGAACGAGATGTACAATTAGGTGGACCATTATATCGAAGAATGCAGGCGGGATATACATCTCAAACTTACAAAGAGTTTCAACTACACGTGCTTGGAGGGTATCCAACATAGCTGGAACTAGTTCTTTGCTACATATTGTATTGAAGAAGGAACATAGTTCGATGATGGTGTACCTAACATGTTTAGGTAAAATCTCACGGATTGCAATTGGTAAAAACACTTGCATCATAACATGACAGTCGTGTGATTTCATACTAGATAACAATCAACTCACCATCTAAAGTCACAAATCGTCTCATGTTAGAAGAATACTCTGACAGCACCTTTAAGTTGTATAAAGATGTGCAGAAGTGTTTCTTCTCCTGTTTCGACATTGTGTAGCAAGCTGGAGGAAGGTAGTAGGTTTCTTTCTCTTCATTTGAACTTTGTTGCACCTTTTCCTTCCCCTTTCCTTTTTGTGATGGTACATCTTCCTCCTGATTCTTCCTTTTTTTACTCTCTTTCAGCTGAGGCCAGAGCTCGGGTCGAACTCCAACTTGTTTCAAGAACTCCCGATTGACTTTAGTGTCTTTAGTCTTGTACGGAATGTTGAAAAGGATGGCAAGTATGGCATCGCAAACATTTTTCTCGATGTGCATCACATCGAGACAATGTCTGACTTGTAAATCTCTCCAATATGGAAGCTGCCAAAATATAGACTCCTTTTTTCACAACCCGGAATAGTTGACATTCAGTTTCCCAAAAATGGTTTGAACCCCCTTAACCTGTGAATACACCTCATAACCAGTTAATGGACGACGAGCAACACGATCCTCAACCATCCCATTGAATGCCTTCTTTTTCTTCCGAAAAGGGTGGTTAGGTGGAAGGAATCTTCGATGACACCAGTCAACATACTTACCCACCCATGTAGAATCACCATCGTCCATGCAAATAGGGCAAGCCTTCATCCCTTTGTTCTTGTACCCAGATAAGTTACCATAAGCTGGAAAGTCGTTGACAGTGCACAAAAGCATTGCACGCAACGTGAAAGTCTCCTTTGCATGGGAATCATACACCAAAACACCCTCATCCCATAATTTTCTTAAGTCATCAACTAAGGGCTCCAAATACACATCAATGTCATTACCGGGTTGCTTTGGACCAGAAATAAGAAGTGATAGCATAAGGTACTTTCTTTTCATGCACAACCAAGGTGGAAGATTATAGATCGTTAAAATTACCGGCCATGAACTATGCTTCGAACTAAGAGTACCGAAAGGGTTCATTCCATCAGTGCACAACCCAAGCCTGAGATTGCGATTGTCATCTCCAAATGTCTTATACTTCCTGTTGATAGTCTTCCATTCCGGACCATCAGCTGGATGTTGTAGCAAACCCTTCACCCTTCTACCCTCCGCATGCCACCTTAGATTCTTAGCATCCTTACTAATTGAAAACAACCGCTTGAATCTTGGTATTATTGGGAGATACCACAAAACCTTGGACGGCGGACCAGCTTTACCCCGTGCCCCTTGTCGGTCATAACGTGGCAAATTGCACTTTGGACACTTATCCAACAACTCATAATCTTTTCGGTACAATATGCAATCATTTGGACAAGCATGTATTCTCTCATACTCTAAGCCGAATGGACACATCAGCTTCTTAGCATAGTAAGTTGACTTAGGAAGCTCATTTCCATCCGGAAACATGCCACTCAGCTTTTCTAGTAACATTGTGAAACTTCTATCAGTCCAATTGTTTTCTGACTTGACACTAAACAATTCCATCACAGCAACAAGAATGGTCAATTTAGTACAACCGGGGTACAAAGGCTTTCGAGAGGCCTCTGAAATGGATTCAAAGCCTCGTCCATTGTCAAGGCCTTCCACCATCTCTTCGACTCTATGATCCGCTTCATCGCGTTCGTAATCATCATTCCTATAGACATCATCATTGGTTGCATGAGTATAGTCCTTGTTATGTTGATGACTACTACCATCATGTTGATGATTACCACGCGAAGAAGGACCGTCATGGACTCCTGTCTCACCTTGATAACTCCACACATAATAATCAGGTCGAAAACCATGAAGAAGTAGGTGCAGCCTGACCTCAGCAATACTTTCAAACTTACGATCATTGGCACACTTGAAACATGGACAGTAAAACCCCCTGGTTTTTTGAGTTTGTGAATATGCTTCTGCACGCTCACAAAACTCAAACACCCCTTCTACAAATTTCGCCTTATCACGGCAATTGTACATCCATGACCGATCCTTTGACATCTTGTGCAACTAACAACACACAATTGAAGGTATTCAGTACAATAACATAGTAAATTTAATATATGGTTTTGTATAATTCTTTCAAAAATGTGCATCTTGATTTAATAAACATTTAATTAGTTTATCAGTTCAGCAATTGCTTACTATAATTGAAGAAGCAAATTACGTAGTAGTGAGAGATCATAAGGAATTTTTCAGATTCCATGTACACTTGTTAGTTTGGCAGGTTGGTTTTGTTTTCCTATAGCCTTCGAGTTGTGAGTAGCGACTAAGAGCATGTTGGTTCAAAAACTTGGAATGGGATGGAATGACAATATGAAACCATAGAATATGGAGTGAAAATCCGTTTCTTTTTATAAGTTATTTGGCTCATCGCTCATATGTTAACAAGGGAGGTGTGGAATCTTATACCGTTGGTAAATGATTCCAACTTTTTCATCTTTTTCGTCATTAATAGCGACACACATTCCATACTACTAGAAAGGGTTGAACCAAACACCCACTCGTCAAGTAATTAGTATANTGAGGTATTAGTATGGATTAGTAATGGATAATTTTTATTGTGAATGAATGAAAATGTACACTTCTTCTAACTGTATAACTGAAATACTGATTTGACTTTTGACTTTAGTATTTGAAATCGAGCTCCAGCTTAGCTGGATTTTGAGTTCCCAAGTTTTGAATTTTGGTGGTTACTATAGGTAACCTTGGTTTTTGAACCAAAACCAACATAAGATACCACCTAGTTCGAAATTCTATTTAAACCTTACACCTAAATCTAGCTTCTTTAAACTTTTAAAACGTAAGTGAACAAAGCAAATCCACAAAGGACCTTCAAGCAAACGGTCCAAACAACATTGAAATCCTAAAATGTTTTCAAGCCAAAATAAATTCAAACATACACTGATAAGCATCTAGAGTAAATAAGCCTTGGTAAACAGCATTATCTGAATTACAATTGTTTGCAAAAAAATCAAAAAATAAAAGTTAGGGTTTTCAAAATACCAGTTTAGGGTTTTCGAAGGACCAAAAACAGAAGACGAAGACTGACGAGGAAGGTAGGAGACGGCTGAGGAACAAAAACAACAACAATTAAACATAAAAATCAGAATAAAAAATCATGAACAAAAACATGAACAATTGATTGTACTGCGAAAAGATCATCTATTGCAACTTCACAAAAGGAACGGCTTATTGGGATGCTTCTGAAGTTTCATTAAATCTTAAGAGCTAAAGTCTAAATGTAGAGTATTGAACTGCGAAAAATAAACAGGACTCCTTTCAATGGGCAATCTCATATTAGTCTGCTGAATGAATAGAGTTGAGTTAGTAACAAAGTAGGGCAGTGAATCGTAACATTCATCCTCATAGAAATTCAAGCGAAAAGGTTTAATGAAACGGCGAGTAGCAGAATAAAACAGCCTTACGCACAATGTTGTATAAATCAATTCTATTCATCAATTAATTACAAACATGTAATTTTAACCTCAATTTCTGATCTAAATTGTATGCAACCATATTCTATATAATAGAACAAATTGAAGCAAAAAAGCCCTAAAATTTCCAATAATCAAGAAACAACTACATCAAAAACCTAGAATTCTAACAAAACATAAATTTGTTCCAGCAAAAATAACATTAAATTAAACACAAACTAAGAGAAATAACCTCAAAAACATAAACTAACGAAACAACAGTAAATTAAACAGCAAAAATAAGAGAAATAATGTCATGCATTTTACAATTTTACATCCAAAACCTAAAATGTCGAAAAAGGATATCAAACATCAACTAAATACTAAAGAACTACCTTCAAAATCAATTTAAGTAAAACACAAACTCAATTCTCCGCAAATTAAGACGAATAAAAATCAAATGATGAAGTGAAATTAGCGAAAATGAAGAAAGAGATCGCCGAAAAAGTACTGCAAATGAAAAACAACTTGGAGACGGTGAACGAGGAAGCTTGGAGACGGCGACGAGGAAGCTTGGAGACGAGGAAGCTTAGAGACGACGACAGATAAGGGCGACGAAGAAGGAAGAGAGTATTAGGGATTTTTTGTTTGAGTGTGAGTGCTTGAGTGTGAGTTGAGAGGGAGTTAGGTTTGAGAGCATGAAGAAAGACTGAAAAAGAAAAGAAAAAGAAAGTGCGATAGGCTGAAAAAAAGAAGGAAAAGATAAGAAAAGAAAAAGAAAGTCCCAACGGGAAAAAAAAAGAAAAAGAAAAAAAAATCTACAACTTATTTGCTGCGGTTATAAACCGCAGCAAATACTCGTACATAGCAGCAAAAAGTATTATTTGCTGCGGTTACACAATAACGCAGCAAAAAGTATTATTTGCTGCGGTTACACAATAACCGCAGCAAATAATACTCCTTATCAAAAAAAGCTACTTATTTGCTGCGGTTTTTATAAAATCCCAAAAAACCGCAGCAAATAAGGGGCAGCAAAATGTAATTTTTGTACTAGTGATCGTGGCATATCTCAGTTCGGCTTTCTAGAGAATATGCCTGGCAAAATAAACCGGATGTTGGACTCTGTCCCTCTCAACCAACAAGACAGCTGACAGTGCATATTCTGATATAGCAAGGTACATATACAAAATTTCTTTTTCCTTGGGGCTTACCAACTTGGGAAGAGAATGGAGATGATCCTTTAATTTAATAAAGGCTTCCTCAGCTGATTGAGTCCATTCAAATTTGTTGGCTTTCTTCTTGATCGTATCAAAGAAGAAGTGGCCCTTATCTCCTGCCCTTGACAAGAATCTTCCCAAGGCTGCTAAGCACCTCTACACTTCTTTAACACTTCGGGGAGAAGTCATATCGAACACGGCCTTGACCTTGTCTGGATTGACTTCAATCCCCCTTTCATCAACAAGAAACCCCAGGAATTTGCCTGATGTGACACCGAAAACACACTTCTTCGGATTCAACCTCATCTTATACTTCCTCAAACTTTCAAAAGTTTCCTTTAAATCGGCTACATGATCCTTGGATTCCTTGCTTTTGACGATCATGTCATCAATGTATGGTTCCATATTCCTTCCCAACTGCTGCTTAAATACTTCATTAACTAGTCTCTGGAAGGTAGTTGGAGCATTCTTCAAACCAAAGGGCATTCTAGTGTAACAGTACAGACCTGTTTCCGTAACAAAAGCTATTTTTTCCTGATCTTCCTCCCATAGAGGAATTTGATAAAGTCGGAATAGGCGTCCATAAAACTCAACAAGGCATGTCCAGCCGTAGAATCAACCAACCAATCGATCTTGGGCAAAGGAAAGCTATCCTTAGGGCACACCTTGTCTAAGTCTGTGTAATCCACGCACATTCTCATTGTTTCATTGGGTTTTGGCACCAATACAACATTTGCCACCCAATCAGGATATTGGCATGGACGAATGAACTCTTCTTCCAATAGCTTTTTTACCTCTTCATCTGCAGCTTTGTTACGGACTTCAACAAGATTTCTTTTCTTTTGCCTGACAGGCTTCAATTCAGATTTAACATTGAGCTTGTGAACAGCCACTTCCGGATCAATCCCCGGCATTTCTTCAACTTCAAATGCAAAAACATCTTTGTATTGTCTAAGTAAGGCTCTTATCTCCCCAACATGTTCGTCAGGTGCTTGTCCAATCTTGACAGTTCTATCAGGCTTCTTCTCATCTAACACAAAATCTTCGTGCTCACCTCCAGGTTGAGGTCTTGGGGCTTGATTCAAACTATGAACAGCCATAATTTGGTCCTTGGGAGCTTCTTCTACTTTCCTTTTCTTACTTGGTTCGCCACTTTCACTTGACCAGGCCTCCGCTTTTAATGTGGTAACATAACACTCTCTTGCCAGTTGCTGGTCTCCATGAATGGTTCCCACAGTACCATTGTTACACTCATACTTCATGAGCATGAGGTGGGTAACATTAACTGCCCTGATAGCATTAAGTGTTGGCCTTCCAAGAATCACATTGTATGCATGTAGCTCTTTCACTACAAGGAACTTGACGAACATGTTTCGAGCACAGTCTTTATCTCCGACTCGAACTGGCAAAGTCACCGTTCCCAAGGGATTGATAATTCCTCCTCCAAACCCAATGATGGGATGGTGGATTCGTTCTAACTTTGATGAATTATACTTTAACTTCCTCAAACAACTGTAATTGATTATATCAGATGAACTTCTCGTGTTAACAAGTATTCTCTTTACCTTCATATTTACCACTTTCAGCTCTATTACCAGGGGATCATCATGAGGTGTTCGAACTTTGCCCCGGTCCCTCACTGATCAGTAATTCCGGAAATTTAATTTTAGCATCTTCCCCAGTCTCGGTTGATGATTCCCGAACTAGGCGTCGCACATATTCCTTAATTCCCTTCATAGTAGGACCTCCAGCAACAAAGCCCCCAGAGATTACATAGACAACATCTTCCATCTCATAGCCCTCCTTTGTCACCACATTTTTAGAGTATGACTTCTGCTTGGCACTCTTGTCGGAGGACTTGATTAAATGTTGACTAATCTTCCCTTTAGCAGCAAGAGCTTCAAGGGTTCTCCGAAGATTGAAGCAATCATTGGTATGATGCCCCACATCTTTGTGAAAGTAGCAGTATTTACTTGAATCTCAATCTTATTTTGCACTTCTCAATGGAGTTGGATCATCAATGTCAATTTTCCCTTGGATCTCCTTACAAACTGAATGGAGATCCTTAGTAAATTCAATTCTCGGCACATTATTCGCCTTTCTCTTCCTGTTTTGATCATTTGACTTGTTTAATGAGCCAGCCATCCAAGTCGCATGTCTCTTCTGATCTTTGTTTTTTGATCTGTGATCATTCTTCTTGTCCTTGGCGGGTGGAAGCGCATAGCTCTTGAGCATGGACGAAGCATTCAGCCTCCTCTAGAATCCCCTTCAAGGTTTTACAATTCCTTCTGACCACATCAAACTTAAAGGTTCCATCACGGAGCCCTCTCAAGAAGCTATCAAAAGCAACTCCTTCAAAGAGGTTAGGTATCTGCAATGATTCAAGATTGGACCTTTGGATGTAACTTCTTAATGTTTCCTTCTCACCTTGCACGATCTTGGATAAGTGCATACTCGTCTTGTTCTCACGTTTGTTAGCCATGAAATGATGTACAAAGGTTGTACTCAACTCATGGAAACTGTTGATGAATTGGTCAGGTAAACTATTAAACTACTTCTGAGCTATTTCCTTAAGTGCTGTTGGGAAATAGCGGCACCAAGTTGCGTTATCCAAACCATGAAAATACATCAAGTATTTGTATGTTGCCAAATGTTCTTCTAGATCACTTGTTCCATCAAAAGCCTCTACATTAGGAATCTTAAACTTAACTGGGCGAGGAGCCATCATGATTGATGCAGTAAATGGGGTTGTCCAATTCATAGACATAGAACCCACTTTATCCCCGATGATCCCCGTAGGATCATTAGGTACCTGCTTGGCCATATAAAGCTCCTCGGGTCTCACCCTGTTCTCCCAGTATTGAATCATTTTCTCTCTTCTAGCTTGATCTACTTTCTCAACTTTCTTCTTCTCAATCTTGTATCTCAGATTCTCTTCATCATCACGCTTATTTGATTCAAGAGTAAATGGATGTGAATCGGACATATCTTTTGTTGTAGTTGAACCCGACGAGTCAGAGCGACTCTGTTCACGTTGGGCTCGTTTGGAGTTCAAATATTCTCTTGCATCTCTGCTAGATGCCCTCCTTTCATGGATAACTTCTCTAGCATCCTTACTCGAAGCTCTCTTAGCCTCAAGATACTCTCTAGCATCATGAGCTAATGACCTTTTGAATTCAATGAATTCTCTAGCATCGGATCTTGTCCTGGTTACTTTAGTTTGTCCTATTGCCACCTCCCATTTTGGTTTATACTTAGGAGAGACAGGATACTTTCTGAGTGTGCCCGAACTTTCAATGGAGTTATTTCCTTCTTAATTTTTTCAACTTTCTCTTGGAAAGTTAATCTTCCAGACCTTGATCTTCTTGATACATCTTTCCTTTAAATTTTCTCTGATGAGGATCACCCTCCTCATGAGTTCTCTTGGAGGAATGCTCCCGTAGTGCATCCGTAAAGGACTCTCTGAGACCTTCCAAGATACTCTTGAGTTGACCCATAGTCACTGGTTGATCCTCTGTTGCTTTCCCCATGGGAGATCCAGTTCCTTGACCGGTTTCATAGTTCCCGGATTGATCAGGGTACCGAGTCTTATCCTCGGTTGGAAGTGAACCACCAGTCATCCTCAGATGCCCTCCCCACAAGCGGCGCCAAATGGTGTAGAATGAGTTCCTGGTAGGGTCTCTTGAACTGAATACGTGGAGAGGGAACTACAGGGCTACACTTCGGACGAACAGGTGTTGGCTTGTTCACTTCCTGATGGCACGGACCTTGATTCCTGCAAAACAAGGGAATAAAATCCTCGTAGGATTTTTTCCCCCTCCAATGCTTAAGTAAGTATTTGTATGAGGATTATGGCAAATTACCAATAATTAACAACTTGGTAATCTAGAGAGGGAAACTAGTGAGAGAAAATCTCTTAGTATGATGTAAGAATGAATGAAGATTGAATATTAAATGTTGAATGCTACCAAAATGATGATTTTGAGGGGTATTTATAGCCTCTAGGTGTGGAGGCCAACAAATAGGACGATGACATTTGTCATCGTCTAATTGGTAGGTACTTGATCAAGCCTTATGGGCTTTTACATTTAAGCCTCAAGGCCCAAATTCCTCCTTTTGTCCTACCTTGTAACCTCAAATAGGATTGCGACATGTGGCAGAGGTTTCTCTTCTTTTAAGTATTTGTTGTGGACACGTGGCCCAATCTTACAACGACATGTGGCCGTGTGAGCCCACCTTGGTGGTCTAGTCATTGCCAGGTGGGAGCACCACTTGGTCTTTTAGTAAACATGTGGCCCAGTATTATGCTGACACGTGGTATGAAATGACGTGCCTCATCAATTGTAATTTATATTCACTAAGAGTTTTATAAGTTAGTAGAATTTGTAAGTGATTAATTATAAAGAAATGTTGACAACATTAATAAAAATCAATATAATCAATCATATTGATACCAGAAGTGTCAAAAATTATAGGACTTGGATTATATTCGGCCTCTCTTAAAGAGGACACATACATTGGTTTGAAATGTTAATCGACACATCCGCTGTCATTTCCAGATGTCAGGTGTGCCAAATTTCATTACACACCCATTAGACTCGGCCCCCTTTGGGATTGCCATTTCATTATTTATTATTTTATTATTTTACTATTGTTTTTATTTAATAATAAATCAATAGAAGCATTCAGTGTCATTGTTAGACACCGGATGTGCCAAAAATTATCACACTTATTTTTTAATCGGTCTCCCTTGGGAAGATCGGATGCAAAGCATGCAAACTTTCATTTGGCACATTCGTTATCACCATATGACACCGAATGTGTCAAAAACCATTACACTTAGTTTTTATTTGGTCTCCCTTGGGAAGACCGGATATAAAGCATGCAAACTTGAATTTGGCACATTCGTTATCACCATATGATACAGAATGTGTCAAATGTTAACTTCTATGAAGTTTAACTTTTGAAATATATTTATAAATACAAGTTGTCTTATTTCTTTAACATTTTCTTCCTTTTTACTGTTATATAAAACATTTATTTATATGTATGTATTTTTTATTTGTTTTCTTCTTTTTTTATTTAAATGCAAATTCATTGAAGTTTGGCATATTCAGCGTCATTTAATGACACCGAATGTGTCGAATTTCATTTGTCTTTAATGCAACTCAGTCAAAATTTCAAAGACAGAGTTGAATATGTTATCATGCAGTTTTGGCACATTCGGCATCATCTGTTGATGCCGAAAGTGTCAAACCATCTTTAATCTATATGCAACTCAGTCAATAAAATTTTTAACACTGAATCGAATGTGTTGACATGAAGATTTGGCACATTCGGTATCAGCTCTTGACGCCGAATGTGTCAAATCTGCTTCTATGTAAACGACACTCGGCCTTTGAAGATGTAACTGAGTTGACCGAACAAATGATGTTTTGGCACATTCGGTCTCAACCTGTGTCACCGTATGTGTTTAAGTTCATGGATTAACACTCCTTTTAAAAGATACCAATGTGAGGGTGTGTAATGCAAGTTTGGCACACTCAGTATCAGGGTGTGTTCATGTAAGAACAACTTCAGTACACTACTTGTTACTAATTTTTTAACAAATTGTAGAACTTAGTGCTTTTTCTGATATTATTTAGTAGTGTTTATCCAGATATCTTATGGATAACTGAGTTTAACGTTAGCGAATAATTAGTTGGCACATTGGGTGCCTTGCTCCTTTGACAATTTTTTGAATTACCTTGTTCATTTTGCAGTCAACAAGAGACACCCGGCATTCAGTGCTGGGTAAAGAGAAAAAAGACAAGGGTAAGGAGAAGATAAAAGCTCTCCCTACCAAACTAAAGAAGAAAGAGAGCTCTTCTCCACTCGCAATCAACCCTCAAAAGAAAAAGAGGCCAACTTCATTGGTCAGCAATGAGTCCTCTCCGGTCTCTATACCTGCTCAACCTATTGGGGACAGCACGTCCTCAAAAGAGATTCATTACAGCCGGAAGGAAAAATTTGTCCGGTCAACTAGCAGCCTGCTAAGGGACCCTGTCTTTGACAATCCCTATGAAACAGAGCTAGGATTGATGGATCTAATTTCACAAGATAAGGCCAGACGTGCTGGTCATACTATTGGAGGAACGGACAAGGATCCCACCATAAGGGATCCCAATGACCTTTCTCCTTCTGACAAAGATCTGGCTGCTGGGATGCAGGAGGCCATCAGGGAGAACATGCCCCTAGAATACCTTGACTCGGCTATGGCATCAGGTATCAAATTTTCACGTCATGTTATAACCTCAGTCTCGAGTACTCGTTCTGGAGACTCTATTACATCTCCTAGAGATCCTCGTGCCATAATTATTCCCTTTCAAACTACAGATGTGGCTGACTTTGACAAGGACTTCTTGGATGAAGAAGGTGACACGCGTTCAACTTCCAAAACCTTTGACTCCAACTACAAGAAAGAGTTGGTAAGAGAGGTTCTCCGTTGTAGAGATAAGGAGTACAAGGAGTCACTGAGAGGCATCCTTGATGGACAGCTTGGTCCATGCTTTAATAACAGCATTGAGGTAAACTTCTGAACTCATTATTCTTATTTTTCATCAACTCTGTAATATTTTTTTAGTTCTCCCTTTCAACATATAATAGATTTTTATTATATTTCTTGCCTTTCATCTCTATGACAGACCATCTTCCGGCTTCAGTACATTCAAAACCTCTTTGCTCAAACCAAAAAGGAGAGGGCAAAGGCAGCCCGAATGCTCATCATCTTTGAGTCCTATTTGAGCGAATAAGTCCATAGAATTCAAGATCAGAATTCCCTTGCTGTAAATGAGTTGTCTAACTCTTTAAGTAAAGTTAAAGACGAGAACTTGGTCATGGAAAAAATAAATGTGCAGCTGTGGACGGAGCTTGAAGGATATAAAAAGAAGGAGTTGGACTTGGAGCAGATGGTATCCCACAAAAAGGCTGCCTAGTTGAGAGCCGAAGAGGCTGACAAGAAGGTAGCCGAGCTATATGAGCAACACAAAGCTGCCAATGCTCGAGTCGAGGAGGTCAAGAAGGAGAAAGAAGAGGAACTGAACCAAGCCGGACAATTTGCAGTTCATAAATATCTGGAGGGTGAGGAATCCACAAGACAGAGGATTGCAGAGGCTTGGCAACTTGGCCTTGAGGAGTACGGCCCATATCCATATTTCGAGAAGAGATTGGACTACGCCACCAGGGCTCACTTGGCTAAACTACGTGGGGACACTCCTCCTAGCCCTTTCAGCTTCTCGGATGCTGAAGATGAGGAAGAAGAAGCCGGAGCAGTTAATGAGGAGGACAAGGAGAAGAGCGGGAATGACCACAAGGTTGGGGTTAGAACAGACACCACTGCATCCACTACTGTTGACTAGCCTACAGCAACCACTTCTTGAACATTTACTCCATTTTAATTTACAACTTTCTGGCTTGTATAATCTTTGACAATCTTGATATTCATCGTTCGTTTTTATTCCAACTTTTGAGCACTTATCAATTTATCATTTGATGCTTATTTCCTTAGTTTGATTACTTTGTGATTTTCCAAAAGCGGAAACAATTCATTTGTCTAAGCACCCTATATTCATATCACTAAGTAATATACATAGAAATTTTGTAAGTCTTACTAATCATTATCCTTATAATCCATAAAGTTACAATTCACTTAGAAATTTAAATCGTTAGCCATCTCGCTCAGAAATTTAAATCATAAGTCACTTTACTTAGAAGTTTAAAGCATAAGTTGAAGATTTTAACTTACAGATTTCTCATAGAAATTTGACTTAAAGACTTTACCTATAAGCCATAACACATATAAGTAAACATTGAGATTTAACTTAGACATTCTTCATATGAAATTTATGAGTGTTTTCTAAGAGTTGACTAAAATTTTGGCATATCCGGTGTAATCATATGACATCGGATATGTCAAATTTATTGATTTTGTCATTAGACTTGGTCATCTGTTGGTGACATGGTTTAATGTGTTCAAACCAATTTTTGGCATCTTCGGTGTTTTCGTATAACTTAAGTTTTACCACATGTAGTAGGTCAGTAAACAACTTGGATTTCCTTTATGTGTCCTAACTTATAGAGATTTGATACTTCAACCCTTATTTAAGTAACACTTTTTCGACAGTAAGATCCCTGAGTTTACAAATATTAGTATTTGATAGATTCATTACTCTTTAGGAGTGATGAATCAATCAATCATATCTATTGCCCTTAAACTTAGGGATCGAAACTGTTATTAGTCTGCTCACAGTAAGGGTTTCATACCTTATTTATCATGTATTTAGGTAAAGTTCTAAATATCGAACTTTAAATTTGGTAATCCATAATCACCTAAGGGGGTATGTGACCCAATTTGGCATAAAAGACTCGTTTTGCTTTTAATTTCCAAATATTATCTTGTGGTTAATTCCTGGGATCCTGCCCTTATTAGTTTCAAAACAATTAACAAGGTTTTGAATTCTCTTAATTCTTGGTTAAGTATGGGGTTGTGCCCTAACTACTGAAATCAGCGTCCGTTTTAACAAGGATGTACTTGGTATATAAAGACGCATATTAGGGGAAATAGAAATTTCATTAATTGTGGCCCGTAGCAAATTCAGTACATAAGAAATTCTTTTTCCAATTGATCTACGTAGATCAAATAGGTGGGCTCATGGCCTTACATTATGGTTTCTTGAAACCAAGTTATTAGCGTTCCATGTTCTGGGCACTTGATATCCATCTAGGGTTTGCAGGCGATAAGTTCCATCTCTCAATACTTCAACTATCTCGAATGGACCTTCCCAATTGGGAGTAAGCTTGCCCTGCTCATCAGCTCTCCCAATTGACCTCATCTTTCTCTGCACAAGATCCCCTAACTTCATTGGTCTATGGTTTACCCTTTTTTGTGTTCTCTAGCCATTTTTAGCTTATGCATTTCTTGCCTGAGAAATGCATTCCCCCTAACCTCAGGTAAAATGTCCAAGGTGGCTTTCATTATCTCCCAATTCGAACCTTCATCATATAGCATAACTCTTAGAGTAGGCTCACACATTTCAATGGGGAGAACTGCTTCTGCTCTATATACCAACATATATGGGGTTTCCCCTGTGGAATTCTTTGCTGCAGTCTTTATAGACCAGAGAACATTATACAGTTCATCCACCCATAAAGCTTTTGCAGCTTTCAGCTTTTTCTTAATTCCTGTGCAGATGATCTTGTTGAAGGCTTCCACTTGTCCATTGTCTTGTGGAAAGCCAACTGAGGAAAAATGAGCTGAGATGCCTTAGTCTTCTAGCCATATACTTAACGGTGGAGTCTCAAATTGAGGACCATTATCGAACACTATTGATTGTAGTACCCCAAACCTTGTTATTATATTCTTCCAAATGAACCATTTAACTTCCCCATGTTTGATATTTCTCATAGGCTCTTCTTCTACCCACTTAGTAAAGTAGTCTACTGCAACCAAGATATACTTCCTTTGCCCTGATGCTTGTGGATATGGGCCAAGAATGTCCATTCCCCACTTAGCAAAAGGTATCAGGCTCAAAATTGGATTTAAATTATTTGCTGGTCTTTGTGGTAAGCTACCAGTTAGCTGACACTTCTTACACTTTCTCACATAAGTCATGGAATCATGTCTCAGACTAGGCCAGTAATACCCAGTCCTTAACGCCTTTTCTGCCAATGTCCTTCGTCCTCTGTGAGAGCCACAAAAAACTTCATGGATATCTTCAAGTATCTCCTTTCCTTTCTCTAGAGTGATACACTTCAATAGTGGGTAAGTGAAAGACTTCTTATATAGCTGCCCTTGCCATAAGACAAACCATGCATTTCTAGCTTTCACATACTTTGCTTGTTGTGGATCGTTTGGCAAGGTTCCATTAGTTTTGTATTCAATAATCTCACCCATCCAACAACTTCCTCGACTGATGAAATTAACATCCTCCATTTCTTCTATGCTCCTTTTCTCTTTGATCTCCAAAAAAACTATTTGAGGATTCTCTCCAACAGCTGAGCTTGCTAATTTGGAAAGACCATCTGCGTGATTGTTCTCAGATCTTGGAATTTGCATAATTTGAAACTTGTCCAGACTTTTCACTTCCTCTTGAGGTATATTCTTGTATTTGGCCATGCAAGCATCTCAAGCTTCATAGTCCCCCAAGTATTGACTCACAATAAGCTGAGAGTCGAACATTGCCTCTATCTTCTTTGCCCCAACGTCTTTACATAGGCGTCATACTTAGCTTTGTTATTTGATGTTAAAAACTTGAACCTCACGGAGTACTCATAGGCGTCACCCTCAGGCGACCTACAAAATAACGCTAGCCCCACATCCATTCTGAGTAGACGAGCCATCAACATACAAGGTCTAGTGATCAATACTTGGTTTCTCTATAGAAGGCCTTGTCATTCCAACTATAAAATCTGCAAAAGCTTGACCCTTGATAGCCTTTCTTGGTTCGAAAGTAATGTCAAATGAGTCCATTTCTAGAGCCCATTGAGCATCCTTCCAGATCTTTCCTTTGACAAAGCTTTCATGAGTGGTTGATTAGTGTATACAACAATTTTGTGAGAAAGAAAATAGGGTCTCAACTTCCGCCTTGCCATAAATAATGCCGGTCCGAACTTCCCAATCAGAGCGTTTTTGAACTCAGCATTTTGAAGTACGTGACTCACAAAATATACTGGATGTTGGATCCCATCTCTCTCGGCTAATTATAGAACGGCTGAGAGCGCATGGTCTGATACTGCTAAATAAATAAACAAAGTTTATCTTTTAATGGGACTGATTAATCTTGGGAGAGTATGTAGGTGTTCTTTCAAACGAATGAAGGCTGACTCGGCTTCCTCCGTCCATTCAAACTCAGGACTACCCTTGCCTCCTTTTGCCTTTCTCTTGCTTGTATCAAAGAAATAATGACATTTATCACCTACCCTTGATAACAATCTACCAAGGGCAGCTAGGCATCCAGTCATCATCTGAACCTCCTTAACGTTTCAGGGAGAGGTCATATCCTAAACAACCTTGACCTTATCTAAATTAACTTTGATACCTCTTTCGTCCACAAGAAATCCCAAAAACTTTCCAGAAGTTACTCCAAAAACACATTTCTTTGGATTTCACTTCATTTTATAACTTCTCAATGTTTCAAAGGTTTCTCTTAAATCTGCCACGTGATCTTTCATCTCCTAACTCTTGACAATCATATCATCAATGTATGCCTCAATATTCCTTCCCAACTAGTTCATGAAAACATCATTTACCAAACGGTAGAAGGTAGCTGAAGCATTCTTAAGACCAAATGGCATCCTTGTATAGCAATATAGACCCTTTACAATTACAAAAGTTGTTTTTTCTTGAACTTCCTCCCATAATGGAATTTGGTGAAATGCTGAATAGGCATCCATAAAACTCAACAGGGCATGCCCTACCGTGGAATAAACTAATCGGTCGATTTTTGGCAATGGAAAACTATCCTTAGGACAAGCCTTGTTAAGATCTATATAATCAACTCACATCCTCATTATACCATTCGGCTTTGGAACCAAGACTACATTAGCCACCCAATCAAGATAGTGGCATGGTCTAATGAATCCAGCCTCCAATAGCTTATTAACTTCTTCTTCAGCCGCTTTGTTGTGAAGCTCACCCAAATTCCTCTTCTTTTGAGGGATTGGCTTAGATTCTGGTTTAACATTCCGTTTATGTACAACAATCCTTGGGTCAATGCCTGGCATTTCTTCAACATCATATGAAAAAACAACTTTGAATTCTCTTCACAGCTTTCTCATCTTCGCCCCAACATGGTCGTCAGGAGCCTGGCCTACTTTAACAATCCTATCGGGCTTAGCTTCATCAAGAATAAAATGTTCATGTTGACCAACCGGTTGAGGTCGAGTTACTTGACTTAGACTGTGAATGGCCATCAATTCATTTTTGGCCGCTCCCTCAACCTTTCTCTTCTTTGTTGGTTCTTCCACCTCTTCAACCCAAGAAGTAGGTTTAAGAGTGGTGTTGTCACATTCCATTGCCATTTGCTGGTCACTACGAACAGTACCAACTGCCCCATTGTTACATTCATACTTCATGAGCATGAGATGTGTAACAATTACTGCCCTGGAGTTGTTCAAAGTTGGTCGTCCCAAAATTATATTGTAGGCTGACAGTTCTTTAACTACCAGGAACTTGACGACCATGTTCCTAGCACAGTCCTTGTCCCCTGTCTTGATTGTCAGGGAGACAGTACCCAATGGGTTAATTACTCCTCCCCCAAAACCAATAATCAGATGATGGACAGGTTCCAAGGTGGATACATCATACTTCAACTTCTTTAAACAGGAATAACTAATGATATCTGACGAGCTTCCAGTCTCGATCAGTATTCACTTTACTCTCATATTAGCCACCTTCAACTCCACCACCAAGGGGTCATGGTGTGGTGTATGGACATTCCCCCGATCGTTATCACTGATCATGACCTCGGGAAATATAACCTTAGCATCATGTCCCAACTCTGGTGACCCTTCTTAGGAGAGACTTCATAAGTACTCTTTACTTCCAGGAATGGTTGGTCCGCCAGGTGCGAACCCACCAGAGATAACGTACACCACATCCTCCTTTGTCTGTGTTCCATCTCTAGGCTCATTAGCCTTAGAATATGTTTTTTGCTTGGAGTCTTTCTCCTGATATTTGATTAGGTGTTGAGAGATTTTTCCCTTGGCAGCAAGAGACTCAAGTGCTCTTTTCAGGTTGAAGCAATCATTAGCATGATGCCCCGTATCCTTGTGAGAGTGGCAATATTTGCTTGAGTCTCTATCCTCTTTCGCACTTCTAAATGGTGGTGGATCATCAATCTTAAACTTATTACAAACTTCTTTAAAAACTGAGTAGAGGTCTTTGGTGAACTCTACCTTAGGACTATCATTCGACTTTCTTTTTTTGTTTTGGAAGTTTCCTCCCTTACTTGATGACCCAGTTGCCCAGGTGGCATGTTTCTTTTGATCTTCAGATTTGGGGTGTTGATCACTCCTATCATCCTTTCGGTCTTTCCTGGTAAAAGCACAAAGCTCTTGGGCATGAATGAAACATTCAACCTCTTCCAGGATTCCTTCAATGTCATACAATTCCTTCATACAACATCAAATTTAAAATTTCCATCACGGAGACCTCTAAAGAAGTTATCAAACGCCACACCCTCAGATAGGTTTGGAATTTGCAAAGATTCACGGTTGAACCTTTGTACTTAACTTCTTAGAGACTCCTTCTCTCCTTGAATAGTTTTTCCCAGATGTATGCTGGTCTTCTTCTCCCTATTGAACCACTTTTGGGGAATTCCCTTGAAGGTGGCCAGGAAGTACTGGCACCATGTTCCATCATCTGGACCTTTAAAATACATTAAATGTTTGTAGGTAGCCAAATGCTCCTCTGGGTCAGTTGTCTCATCATGATGGACATGGAGAACGGTGTCTTCCATTACATCACCATGTTGTTTGGCTTTTCTTCGATAAGCCCCGTAGAGTTCTAGGTAGCTTTTGTTGATTCTCTGCAAGGATCATTTGACTTACCTACACCTTCCTTGTACCTAATCATTTGTTCTTTCCTGGCCTGATTAACCTTATCAGCTTTCTTCTTCTCAATGAAGTCTCGTAAATTCTCTCGCTCTCCCGAATCCAAGGAGACGTGATTGGAATCAGTCATCACCCTGGTCAAAGAACCTTCTGAAGAACCGGATCGACCTCCTTCCCTCCAGGCCTTTTTGGCCTTCAGATAATCTCTTATATCCATACTTGATGCCTTCTAGGCTTCAAGATATTCTCTTGCATCTCTGCTTGACGATTTCTTCTGCTCAAGATACTCTCGAGAATCACTTGCAATAGATATCTTGTGCTCAATGAGCTCTGTAGCATTAGTTTGTGTTTTGCTAGATCCAACTTCCTTACCTGCAAGCTCCCATTTGGGATTGTATTTGGGAGTAGTAGGATACCTCTCCACTGGTCCCCAATGAGCTTTCAGCGGAGTTCATTCTTTCTTTATCTTCTCAACTTTCTCGTGGAATGTTAATCTTTCTTGGCCTTGGCCTTCTTCAATCATCGAACCTTTCAATTTTGAGGATAAAGGATGTTGTCGCTCAACCTTCTCTCGAGTTTTCTTGTTGGAATACTTTGGTAGAGTTTCCGCTAGGTTCTCTTGGAACCCGGCCAAGATACTCTTGTGCTGACTCATGGTCACAGGTTGATTTCCAAAATGCTTGTTCTTGAGCTCTTGTAGGTGAGCCAGTACCTTCCCCCGTATGGTAATTTCCAGTCTGGTCGAGATACCTTCCCCAATTTTCTCTCTCATTTATTTCCCACTTTCTCTCTTCTCTATTTTTCACTTTCTCTCTCATCTCACCTATTCAAATTTCAAGATCAAACTTTCATTTCTTCAAAAATGGAAGATCATTTGAAAAAATATTTTTACAGAAATTGATAAAAACTTCCAAGTCAAAATTGATCAATTTCAAATAAACATTAACAAATTCTATCAACAAGAAGGTATGATTTATTTTTTATTTTTTGAAACTATGAATATTACACTCACATAAGTGAATATTTACAATATTATACTTTACATTCACTTTTAGTTCATGCATGATTTACTTAAAATGATTAATTCTTAATGGATCAACAAAATAATTTATTATTATGTTTTCGAAATGTAAAATACATTTTTTTACAATGCAATATTCATTTTATTGAGTGAGATAACCACTTTTTTCAATGTAATAATATTCACGTTTTATCAATGTAATATTATGTTTTCAGGACATAATATCAATTTTTCTTAATATATTATTCATTTTACTGAAAGAAATATTGACTCCCCTCTAATGAATGCTCTATAAAGAAATATTCATTCTATAATATGTAATAATCATTGTTAGTGTTTTTATAGTCTAAAATACTCCAATTCGTATGAAAATTACATTAAAAATTCAATATTCAAAGTAATATTCATCTTTTAAAAATATAATAACTATTATGTGAAACAAAATGAATGTCATGCCTTATTGTAATGAATATTAATTATTTAGAATATTTTTTACAAGTAAGAAAATAAAATAAAGATGAAAACCACTGGTGGATTGATGATGAAGAGAATAAAACTAACTTAAGACCAATTTGAATATTACTCGTGAAGAGTTGAACAACATAAATATTATCCATTAGGAGTGGAATAAATATTACTCGGTGTAAAATTAATATTAGACATATGAAAATGCATATTACTCATTAAAAAATGAATATTAGTCAACAATGACTGATTTATAAACTAATAAGTTCAAAAGTAATGAAAATTCATAAAACTCTTTACAAAGTGAATATTATATACAAAAAAGTGAATACCATAGATGAAGAACTAAATATTTTAAATAGAAAATTTTGAGGATATTGCATGTAATATTATCACTTAGTGAAGTATGAATTGTATATTCTAGAAAATGAATATTATGTATTGAATACATTTGATATTGAAAAAATGAATATTGCAAACTCACTCTTATAATTAAGCACAAGTTTGAGGATGTACAAAGGTTATACTACTTCAAAATTGAAGAAATATGGTTTACTTATAAATATTCGATGTTCAAATATGAATATTAGGCTTTAATTTTTACGTAAATTCGTTCTATAATATTAACAATAAGAAAAGTTTAATAAATGAATTTCGGGTATATTGCTGAAACTTATTGCTTATGGAATAATGAATATTACATATTTCAAAATGAATATTATATACTGCCAAATGAATATTACACATTAAAGAGTGAATATTACATTCCAAGTTGCAGTGCGTGATTTACACGCGCCCAGGAGTATATTTCAGAATATACTCCCAGGTGTACATAATAAATTGCCAGTCATCTCCCCATTATTTGTTTACATAGACACATGGTCTAATCATGTGATGACACGTGGTTAGGTGGGACCTTGTTAAGGCAAATCTTCATTTCAACCTGGCGGTGCCATGTTGGCTTTTTACTTTGGCTAAATGGACACATGGCCCATTCAGAAACTAACACATGGCAGCTGACTAGGCATGCCACATCAGTCCCAATAGTGTTACTGACCAAAATGTGTTACAAACTAAGTGTTCCTTTTAAAAGTATTACAATGGAAGTGTTACGTACCATAAAGTCTTACGTTCAAGTGTTACCAATTAAAGAGTGTTATTATAGAAGTGTTACATATCACAAAGTGTTACATTATAGTGTTACATTAAATTGTTACCTTAAATTGTTACACATTATAAAGTGTTACACTAAAGTGTTACCTTAAAATGTTACATATTATGAAGTGTTACATTAAAGTGTTACCTTTGAAAAAGTGTTCTCACTTCAGTGTTACCTAATTTATGTTGTAGTGAAGCCAAGGTTCTAAAAGCCAACTACAAGTAAGGCTTTAAGGTGCCGAAGAAGGTATTATGACTAGGGTGTGTCCAACTATCTACACCACAACTTAGTGGTGATCTAAGCGGGACATCCATTATGAATCACATAGGTCATATGATTCACGTGTCATGGTTGGAATGGGCTTCAATTAAGGAACAGCCTTAGGTAGGTCACCTAACCATTCTTAACATCGATCCCTCGGGGGTGTCTCGAGTATAGAAAATACTTTAAGAGACGTATATACTAAAGCAAGACCCTCACGTGGGAATTGCATGCATTATGCCTAGGAAATAGAATTCAATATTATAACTATGAAATTATGAGACTTTTCCTGTTTCATCCACTTTGCTTTAAAAATAAAGGAATATCCAAGTGAAGTCGCCAAACTGTGGGCCTGGGGCTTTGGGGGCCCACGTGCCCTTTTTACGGACATTAAATGTCGTGTTAGTTTGATTTCATAGTGTGAGTATCCTTGGCTTAGGGAGTGAGTCTAGAATCTCAAAACCCAGGTAGAGAAGTCCCCACCGTCCTACTTTCGGGAGCTAACGGAACCCCATTAGGTCATAGCCCAATGGAAAAATGACAGCCAAGGATAAGAAGGTCTCATATCTCTTTATTCGAGGACGAGGGTAAGGACAACAGTAGCCAGTAGGTCACAGTGTCCCCATGCGTATACAGGCCTCTACTTGTTCTCATGTGTCAGAATCATAATATCGAATTATAACATTAATATTTCTCGTTTAGACCAACAAACATGTATGGAAATAAGGCTAGGCGGGTTTTAGTCAATGCACACATAATTTCCGATTTATCATGCATGGGTGATCGCTTCGGGATCAAATTGATTTTAATCTTCATTTAGCAGAAACATGCTTTTAGGTCATTTAAGCTAAACATGAATTCTACTTGATTGAAAGCATTAAAAATTTAGCATGGATCACATAAAACCTAAAGCGAATGTTTCTGCTTAAGATTGATTTTTTTTTAAGAGTCCAAACATCGNGTCCAAACATCAATTAGTCAAGATTACATGAATTAAATAATTATAACATGTCAATTATCTAATAAAGCATTAAAAACACATATTCATGCAAACTAACTCCTTTGGAGAACTCAAGATGGTGATTTCGATGTTGTAGGCCTCATTCGAATTACCTTTCGTGCAATTCGTCGATGACGCTTTGGAACGGAGAGCTTGAAGAACATTAGTTAAGTAGTAATAATATTAATAATAAGTGTTGAATGGAAATACGCGTTTTCCGAAGTAGGGCATGAAAATCGAGATAAGTTTAGAGAGGGAAAGAGATGAAGTAGAGAGAGAGAGAGTGTGTGTGAGTTGAGAAGTTGTGATGAGAAGATATGTGATGAGGCTATCGCACACCTATCAAAAATAAACCAAACAACACTAACTAATGTAGCTAGGGAAGTAGGGATCGAATCCTCAGGGAAGCAATTGAACTCTATTAGTTCTAAAAAGCTTAGACTGTGTAAAGGGCCTTTGAGTGTTGAATTAAGACTCAAACGCTAACTAAAACTAGAACTAAGTTGATTGAGGGAATAAATCTATGACTAAGTCTAGGACATCGGTTCACCATAGATTAACAAACGAATTGCACACGATTAATCAATTAGATTATTCATTTCCTTGAATTAAGGTCCACTAATTCTCTCGAATCTAGTCCCCTTCAAAACTCCTCTAATGGCTCTCGCTCACTTAGACTCGTTTTGCCTATTGTCCTTATGATCTAATTGTGGTAATCTTACCTCTCGGCATCGATTTGAACAATATCAAACTAACAATTAAACCTGGCCAGTATTTAACTAAAAGCAATAAAAGTTGACAACAGGAATTCAAGTACATTAATAACCAAACTAACAATTAAGAACAAGCATCAAAATCAATCCATGGATCCCCTAGTCCTAGAAAGGGAACTACTCACGCACAATAGAAACTAAAGGAACTAATTTAATCATAAGAACTGGAACTGAAAACATGACTACAACAATTAAACTAATTAACAAGAACAAAAATAACTCAAAAGCAAGAACTAAAACAAAAACAAGATCTAAAATTAAAATACTACTAACAATTAAAACTAAGGAAAATAATTAAACTAATAAAAACAAGAGAAGAAAATAAAGAAGAACCTGAAATTGCAATTGTATTGAATGAATGATTGAGTTTTGACAAAAGTAAGTTCTAGAGAGAATTTGAATGAAAAATCCTAAGGAGAGGAAAATACTCTCTAGTCTAGTCTCTCATGTGTTAAAAAGACCTAACGCAAACACTATTTGTTTAAAAGGTACAATGCTCGGGTCAAAAGGAGTGAAAAACGGGATCCGGATAATCCACCCGACCAATCGGGCAAAATCCGCCCGATCGGGCTCACGAAGCGAATGATTTTGGCCTTGGAAGCAATCCACCCGACTGCCCGGGCGAAATCCGCCCGATCGGGCGCGATCAGTGTTTTCGCCCCTATCTTCTTGAAAAATGCTAAGTAAATTCCGCCCGACTGCCCGGGCGAAATGACTTTTTCGCCTAAATCAAGTTGGCTCGTCTTCTAGTTACTCCAGGCTTCATCATAGCTTCCTGATTACTTCAATTCTAACCCATGGCTTCTAGTATCTAGTTGTAACTCATATGATTGCCTCGGAATCAATGCAAAAACACCGAAATCCTGCAAAAAGTCACTAACAAGCACAAACAACTCCATACAACCAAATGTTAGCCAAAATAGCTCCAAAGAGCATATGTTAGAGTCAAAATAAACCAGAAAAGGGGGTAAAATAAAAGCATAAAATACACTTATCAAACTCCCCCAAGCCAAACCTTTGCTTGTCCTCAAGCAAACAAACTAAACTGAACAATGACTTCACCCCAAAACTTTTGAAAATATAATCAACTCAAGCAATTCCGCGCATGCAAGTTCCTATACCAACATATCAAAATCCCTTGACCACCATCCACTTAAATCAAAATCAATAAGCCAACCATGTAAGAAATAGAAGTCGATGACTAGAGTAGCTCACTCGGTGTCACTCCACACATAAAATTGAGCATAAACAGTGAAGCTCACCCTTAATCCCAAATAAGAATGCAAGTGCAATAAGTGTTTAAATGCAAATTTTGAGAACCCAAACCCACATCTCACACCTCATGCAAGTGTTTAAGGGTAGTCACTCAATCCTAATGTGAAAGTCGACTCGAAATGCAAGTAATACTCACTAGCTTTGGCAATTAACTCGCTTCACAAAAACTAAAAATATGTACATGTCGATCAAAAAGATCTGTTTAAGCTTGTAACGTGGCTAGGGTGATGGGTAGGATAGAATTTGGGATAATGTGGTGGTAAATGCGGGCTATACGCATGTAACACAATCAAAAATCATAATTAACATCTCCAGCATCAACTCCAACATCAAACCTATTCACATGGAATCACATCACACCATTAAAACTTACATTTCAACTACTCCAAATATCACAAGCTTTTCTTCTTCAACATCTTTAAATTCTTTTTTCTTTTTCTTTCATTTCATTTTTCATTTCTTCTTGTTTTTTTTTTTCTTTCAACTTTCAAGTTTTTTTTTGAACTTAGGCTCACGACTCTTATTGACATGTCAAGGATAAAATCATCACACATACATAACTAGGCCAATAAAAGATATAACAATTTAATTCTTCATTAAAGCTAGCCTAGACATTGGTATGCAGAGCCTTAATGTGAGACCTATTATCAAAATTTAACCACAACTTTTTCACAATTTTTCAATCCTCCTAAACCTCCAACAAATGCAAAGCAACAACAAAACAACTCCTCAACTCCCCCAGNAACAACTCTCCTACTCCCCCAAGCCAAGCTTGGGCATATATCAAAATGATTAGAACAAGGCCAAATAAGGTTGTAATGTGGCTAAAATGCAAATGAAGGGTAAAAAGCTCAAAACAAGGATCAAGGGAAAATTTGTGAATGAATGCCTAAAATCTGAAAGCTTCTAAAAGAAATGAATGCCTTTTATCATTTGCAGCATGTAACATATCAAAGCCAAGCTACTAGAGTCAAAAGCCAAAAACATGGATCATACAAGCACCAGGAACTAAGCACACATGAAAGAAAATATGCTTAGAAATAATGTATGCGGCGCAAATCCCCCCGTTAACACAGTTCAAGCCTCTACTCTACACATGGTTAAAATGGCAAGATTAGAAATCGTTTCAAGCTAAGTCAAGTTCAAGTCCAAGTTGCCAATTCCCAAAACAAAGCTCATCACATGCCCAAATCAATCAAAAACATTTTAAATAAAATGCGGGACACAGGGAAGTCATCATTCAATCATTCAGTACTTCTCAAATCAAAAATAAACTCAATTCCTTCAAACCACTCAATCTAAAAAAAACAATAAAAACTAGACTAGGAAAGCAAAACTAAACTAGGATAGCAGTACAATATTTTTGGTCATATGTAAACTCCTACTTCTAGCAAGCAGTACAAACCATATGACTATCCTAAGAAAGCAATAAATCTATACTAAAAAGCAATAAAACTATACTAATAAAGCAATAAATCATACCTCCCCCAAGCAGGACTCAGCAATGTCCTCAGTGCTGGAAGGGAGTAAAGTGAGAGAGAAGAGAGATGGTGGATGGGGTTAGGGGGTCATGAGGGTGGAATATGATGTAAATGGGTAAAAGGATGAAGTTGTGCAAGGATAAGAAAAAGGCGTGAGTGGTAGACGATACTGCGTGTAGCATACATGGATTGAAATTTGACCACCTCTCACTGTTTCGACTATATCTCACAAAGTAAAATTTGGATCAACACGATTCTTATTTTATTAGAAATTAAACTCAAAGAGCTTTCCAACGGTAGGTCATATGCCCCGTGGAACGTTCTAGAAGAAAAGTTATGGTCATTTGAAAATGATCCTGTGAACCTGTCGCGGACAAGTCTATTCGCCCGACTGAGATGCATTTTCGCCCGACTCGGGCGAAATTTACTTAGAATTTTTTTCTGAACTTTCCTCAAAAATGCCATTCGCGCTTGATCGGGCAGATTTCGCTCGACTGCTCGGGCGAAATTTTTGCCTTTATAATTAATGCCTTCCTTACTCGTCCCGTGCGCTCAACCGGGCGGATTTTGCCCGAGTGCTCGGGCAAAGCCCGAGGTAGCACGGGTGCTTCAATTCCTTGCAAATTTTCACATTAGCAACGTTTTGAGATCTGTACTCATAAATCGAACTTGACCAAAATCATTAGTACCCTCACTCTCACTCACCAACATAGATAAAACTTGGTTGAGGTATGAACTACTACTACGGAAACAAAATAAAGTGAAAAGAAAACTAGACTACTTACGGGTTGCCTCCCGCAAAGCGCTCCTTTAAGGTCATTAGCTTGACCGTGTTACACAATACTTTAAGGAGGGTCAAAGAGGGAACGTGAACCCCATGTAGTTAAAAATTCAAAGATGCTTGGGGTTTCCGTTCGCTCAATTGTCTCATGATCCTTACATGGAATCTCGCCATTTATCTTATTCACCTTAAAAACATGTTGAGATGACTTCCGAGGCTTTCGACGTGTCTTACGACGTGTTTTCCTTTTCTTTGGATCCTGACACATCTTGTTATCATCACTATCTCCGTCACCTGCAAAAGAATCAAAACACAAAGGAGCCTCCAAAAGATCCTTATTAGGGGATCGAGGCAGGTCATTAAGAACAATGTCATTAAGAGTATAAATTCCATGACATGATTGTTCTATCATTGCACGTTTCAAAGCATCATTAAGGTTGAAAGTAACCTTATCATCCCCTACTAAAAGAGTTAGACTCCCATTTTTCACGTTAATAAAAGCACCTGCAGTGTTCAAAAATGGTCTACCTAAAATAATAGGGATGTGTGCGTCCTCCTCTATGTCCAACACTACAAAATCAACGGGAATATAAAACTTCCCAACTCTTACCGGGACGTCCTCCAAAATACCTTTTGGGTATTTCACTGTCCTATCGGCCATCTGCAAAGTATTAGTGACCTTCAAAGCACCCATATCAAGCTTTTTGCAAATAGACAAAGGCATGACACTAACACTAGCCCCTAAATCACATAAAGCTTTGTCAATAAACAGTGGGCCAATGTTACAAGGAACAGAAAAACTTCCTGTGTCCTTCAGTTTAGCTGGTGACTTGTTTTGCAATATAGCACTGCACTCCTCCGTAAGTGCTACGGTCTCCACCACATTCAACTCATGTTTCCTGCTTAAAATATCTTTCAAAAATTTAGTATAAGTAGGAATTTGGGTTATCAAATCAGTAAATGGAACAGTAACCTGCAAATTCTTTACAATATCTAANAAATTCTTCACAATATCTAAAAATTTACTGAAATGATTATCATTCTTACTCCTGGTTACCTTGTTCGGAAAGGGCAACCTAACCTGTGACCTCGGGATCGTATCAATCGATGTTTCATCTACCTTCTTCTTAGGTGCTTCGGCCTCCTTAGCTGGAACTGTCTCCAAATCTTCAATCACCACATCACTGGTCTTTTCAGCTCCACCTGCAACATCAGTATTAACATCATTAGTAGGCATTTTCGGGCCCTCATAAGCAGTTCCACTCCTCAAAGTGATGTCATTGACATGGTCCCTCGGGGGATTCTGTGATGCCTGTGATACTGGGGGTGTAGGTTGTGATGGAAGGTGGCCTGGTTGCCTTTGAGCAGTTGATTGTGCAATCTGAGCTATCTGAGTCTCCAGGTGCTTGTTGTGAGCCTGCATTGCCTCCATATTTTTCTGCATCTGCAACATCATATTCTTCAGCTCTGAGATTACTCCACTAGGTTGAACTAGCAATGGTGGTGCTGATAGTGGTGGCCTGCTGAAACCTGGTGGGTGTGGTGGTACATACCTTTGTATCTGCTGTGGTGCCTGCAGAGATGATATAGCTTGCCGAGGATTCTGTACATTGCTATTGTTCTTGTAGGAAAAGTATGGGTGATCCTTCCAGCCTGGATTATATGTATTGGAAAATGGGTTGTTCTTGTAGGCTTGAAAGGCACACACTTGCTCTACTGAACTGGTACATGACTGGGAACTATGACCGAATGAACCACAGGAATCACAGAAAGGATCGGTGCATCCCGTAAGTGCAGCTACAGGTGATGGTCGATGAGCTGTAGTACCAATCTTATCAAGCTTCTGACTTATGGCATTGATCTGTGCAGCTAGACTGTCATACTTATCATCAACTACTTGTTTTCCACCCTTCTTAGAATGCCCTCTAAGGTTACCAAACTGTGAATATGAGTGGTATTATCAATCAGTTCATATGCAGCATTGACCTCCTGGTTCATAAATTGACTTAGCAGCAGAATCTAATAAAGCTCTACTCTCATTACCCAAACCATTGTAGAATGACTGAACCAGAAACCATTTATCAAGCCCATGATGAGGACACATTCTCAACAACTCTTTAAACCGTTCCCAAGCATCATAAAGTGACTCATCTGTCTCCTGATTAAAGTTAGTAATTTGGCTCCTCAATAAAGCAGTTCTCTGTGGTGGATAGTACTTCCTCTGAAAAGCAAGAGCCAAGTCCTCCCAACAATTAATTGTGGCCATATTAAGATCATTCAACCAGGTTCTAGCCTTGTCCTTCAACGAAAATGGGAACATTCTCCTCCTAATGTAATCCTTAGAAACGTTCATTTGCTTGATAGTATCACAATATTGAAGGAAATTTTGTAAGTGTAAATTCCGATCCTCCTTCAATGTCCCTGAAAACTGATTTCGTTCAACCATATTCACAAGAGCCGGTTTCAGTTCAAAATTAGCAGCATCGGTATCAGGTACTGAATAACCTCCAGCCATAGACTCCGTACTAGGCAAGGAATAGTCTCTCAATGAACGGGCCGCAGGTGGCGGTGGTGGAGGTGGTGGTCCTCTACCCTGTCCTTCTCCTTCGGCAGCCATTTCGAGCTCTAAATACCCTTCAAACAACGGGTTGAAAGTGAACTCGAAAAACTGAGACAAATCGGAAACAGTTTCCTCCACGGATCGGGGAAGAAAAATTCGGCGTCTACTACATCTCAACGGCTTCAAAAATACTCGCTCGGGCTCAGGGAAAATGAAAGTATCAGGCTCGTGGTCGTTTTGCATAAACCTGTGAACCTGCACACAATGAAAACTCCGAGCAAATATAAGAAACTGTCTCAAAGAACCAAAAAGTTCTTTGAGACTAAGGAAAATAAAAAGAAAACAATATAAACCCGACTAATGGAATTAAAAATTGCCTCCCCGGCAACGGCGCCAAAATTTGATGA